>WBNM01013102.1:57240-114012 GCA_013399055.1 Ramphastos sulfuratus | reverse complement strand
CCCCCCCCCCCCCCTCCATAACCATCCCTGTATCTGAGGTGGCCAAGCTACCATTTCAGGAACTCTTGAACCAACAATGATCCTCCTCTTGCACATCTCCTCTGAAGGCAGGTCTGGGGAGGCTGTGCCCTGCCGGGAGAGATCCACCACACCCACCCCCCACCTCCGCCCCAACCCGAACCCTGGTAGAGCCCCGCTGGGAGGCCAAACTGGGATCCTACTTCCCCCAGCGGCTTTGCAGAGGTGAAGCCTCTGCGAGTTTCGGAAGAGAAGTCACTGGCGAGCCACATCCTTCCGGAGAGCAGCTCCAACCTGGGGCAGGGGAGACGGGCGAGAAAGACGGGACACAGAGAAACCCTTTTCCAGTTCGCCCAGGTGAGAAGCAGCCGGAGGGTCTCAGAAAGTGGGAGAGGCATGGGTGAGGGGGTGGGGAGCCCATCCCCGTCCTGCTGGTGAGTGCCCCCGCGACCCACGGAGGCGGGCTGGGCTGGGCTGGGCTCTGCATAGCCCAGGGGTTGCCTGTTCCCTCCCAGTCGGCTGGAGGAGGGAGGAAGGGAGGGAAGAAGAGAGGGAGGGAATGTGCAGCGGGGTGTGGAGAGCGCTTCAGACACACCTGCAGGGGCGGCGAGACGGGCGGCGGCTGGGGCGCGGAGCGGGGCGCAACCCCCTTGGCAGCGGGGATGGCGGGTAAGAAAGAGCCGAATCCCCGGCGGGGAACTGGGCACGGGTGCTTCTTTCCGGGCCTTGAGGAGCCCACGGGGATGGCGCTGCCTCGCTGTGTCCCTTCTCCTGTTGCCGCGCCCCTCGGCGTCGCGGCGGTGGGCATGGGATGCTCACGGGCTTGGGAGAGGGGATGGTGGCCGAGTGTTCGCTTCCTTTCTCTCCCTATTTCCCAGCCAGCTCCTCAAGGCTGGCTCCCTGCTCGCCCTTCGTCGAAGAGCACCACTGGGCTGGCCGAAAGCTGGGGGAAGTGCTGCCCTAGCCCTGCGCCCCCGACCCGGAGGGGCCACGGTGGACAGGAGGAGGGGTCCTGCTTCCCAGACCTTTCCGCCCTCTCTCTGCCGAGCCTGCCTGCCGGTCGCAGCTCTCACTGGCAGCTTGGCCTTCTTGGAGAAGCACTTGGATTTAAAGGCATAAATATGCTTGCCGAGGAGCTGAGTTCCAAACGGTGCAACTCCTGTGACCTGCTGTTGCGTCGTCTTGCCCACTTGTGTCCCTGTGGCAAGCGAGCCTGTCCCAAAGGAGAGAGAGCAGTTTCTACAAGAAACGCTGTTTGCTTTCTTTATTCAGCTTAGGACAATCCAGATCTGTATCACTATTTAGGCTCCTAAGCCCCATGGTGCTGGAAATCAGACACTGGAGTATCTTTTGTGGATTCAACAACTCTCTGTTATCCTTCATCCAGCAGACTCTCAGCCTTCTGTATTTGTACTTGGAGGATTAACTTCTGCACAGCTCTCTCAGCCATCCTTGCTGTGCTAGCTGACTGTCTGAAATTGCATGATATTCTCACCATAAAGAAATAAAATACCCACCTAAAACCCAAAGAAAATAAAGGAAAAAAAGAGTGAGAAATTTATTTCCCTTTTCCTTTGAGCAACATGTACCTCTGTGCCTGCCCCAGGTGATATTTGTGTGGCTAGTGTAGGAAGGCTGGACATAGTTCCAGCAGCAGAGCAGCAGGCAACAGTGCACACTGTGGGGGGAAAAGATGGCTGTTAGGGCTCAGAGGATCTTTGCTGTGCTTTGCCTTGCCAATGAAAAGGATACATGCTGGCCTGTGAAGCAGATTTTATTTCTCAAGTGATAATGGATAACAGTGGTGGAGTTGATGCACGGCTGGGAAGAGAGTTCCTTGCGCATGCCTGCTCCATCACAGCTTATAGGACTTAATGGAGCAGTTTCACTGCTGCTCTAAGGGGTTTTGGTCCATTGACTTCAAGGGGTCCCTCTTGCTTGATTTGATTGACAGAGGGATTGCCTTCTTGCTATGTGTTTCCAGGACTCCATGTGTATGTGTGGAAGATACCTGGAAGGTACGCTTCTGGGATTGCCTTCTGGCTCCAGTACCTGTAGTCAAGGTGCTTCATGGGTTGGTGCCTTTGAGAACCTCATTTTGGTCACCAACACTTGGGGCAGGCACAGGAGAAACAGATCCCCAAGGGAATCCACCTCTGCAACCCCACTATGAGAAACCCAGGCTGTGAAAATCCTTGGTTCTGAAAGTTTCCCTTTCTCAGGAAAGGAGGAAAAGAGAAGATGTATGATGGTCATGGTGGTTGAAGAGTGCTTCAGGGATGATGACATTTTCCCTAGATTTCCTTACTGTATTTGCTCCTCACTTCTATATTCACTACTGCCTTCTGCTTCCTGCATATCTAAGGCCTTGGGTGGATGCTCAAGATCCTGCTGGACTGATTCGTATGTAAAATAGCTTCTGATGTGTCTGAGTTCCATTTGTAAGACTACTGAATCATTTGCAGGAGCAGACCTTGACTCACGTTCTCCCATGCCGATTCATGCCCTTGACACTGTGCTTTTCTATCACTCCTCAGACTTTCTCTTTTCTTATCCTCCTAGCCCTGGAGAATGCCTCTCTCCAATCCTGCAGCACCTCAGAGCAGGAGGAGGAGGAAGATACCGTCTGGGAGAAGATTGAGAGTGCACGGCACCAGCTGACCCGCTCCCTGAACCCTGCGAAGCTTACCCCGTACCTGCGCCAGTGCCGTGTGATAGATGAGCAGGATGAGGAGGAGGTGCTCAATTCGTGCCGATTCCCTTGCAAGAGCAACCAGACAGGTGGGAGAAAGGACGAGCTTGCACTTAGGTGGGCCTGGTTTGTGCAGGACAGCCTGAATGCAGTGAATGCTATCCAGCACGTGGGGTCATGGTCTCCTGGTCTCTCCCATGGCAGTGCTAATCTGGCTTTGCCGTTCTCTGAGATTCTCTGACGTTTTCTGCAGCCAGACCTCACTCTCCTCTGTGAGCCTCCCACTGGGCACACACAGACAAGGGCAGTGCTCCCACTCCATTCCTTCCTCCAGCCGTTCCCGTTCTTGTGGATGGAGTCGGAAGCGGTGGAGATGCCGTTTCGTATCACAAAGCTGGTCTATGCTGTTTACTCTTTGGTTTGCAGGTAATTCATCCTAGCTCTTTATCCCTTCTTCCAGGTTACCTGATGGACATCCTGCGGCGCCGGGGGAAGCGAGGCTATGAAGCCTTCCTGGAGTCCTTAGAGTTTTACTACCCGGAGCACTACACACGGCTGACGGGAAGGGAGCCAGCCCAACGCTGCTCTATGATCCTGGGTAGGTGCAGCTGCTCTGTCCTCCCTTCAGCCAGGAAGGGCCAGAAATCTGGGTTTGTGCATGCATAAAACCTTGGTTTGTGTCACCTGTGTGCAAGGAACCCTGACACCGTTGTGCTCTGGATCTGGCAAAGGGGTGTCCATGTCTATTTGTGATGGACCATGGTGCTGTAAGCCTGGGATGAAGGGCTTCGAACCTGCAGGAGTGTTTATCACCTCTTGATAGAAAACAGAGGGTCAGGTTGGGTTTTTTTTGTAGATTACTCCTGTCTTAGCAGCCAGGACCTGATTCTTCTTTGTGTGTCCCTAGATGAAGAAGGCCCTGAGGGCCTAACTCAGTTCCTAATGATGGAGGTGAAGAAGGTGAGGGCCCAGCGGAAAGAGCACCTGCTGAAGGAACACCAGCTCCAGGTGAAAAACCAGGCACTGGAGCAAGAGCAGGCCCGGCTGGAGCAGCGGCTGCAGGAGCTCCTGAAGGTGCAGGAGCGTTGCCAGCGGCTGAGAGAGGAGTGGGACTCCAACAGCGTGGAGCTGCTGAGGCTGAAGGATGAGAACTACATGATGGCCATGCGCTATGCACAGCTCTGTGAGGAGAAGAACATGGCTGTTCTGCGGAGCAGGGACCTGCAGCTGCTGGTATGGCCCTGAGGAGCACAGTGGTGCATGGTGGTGGAGGTCACAGGATGTTAGGGCTTGGAAGGGATCCAAAGAGATTGTGGAGTCCAAACCCCCTGCCGGAGCAGGACCATACAATTTAGCTCAGGTCACAGAGGAATGCATCCAGAGGGGCCTTGAAAGTCTCCAGAGAAGAAGACTCCACGACCTCTCTGGGCAGCCTGTTCCAGTGCTCTGTGACCCTTACAGTAAAGAAGTTCCCCCTTGTGTTGAGGTGGAACCTCCTGTGCTACAGCTTATATCCATTGCTCCTTGTCCTCCTTGTCCTCCTCAGTCTGATGACTGAGAGGGATGCACACAGACGTCTGTCTATAAGCATGAAGTTGCTGATGGCAGGTGGGATGTGTTCCTCTGCTTTTGAGTGGGAGCATGCCCTGCACAGGATAGTGCATCTACATCATAGAATGACTTGAGTTGGAAGGGATCTTAAAGATCATCTAGTTCCACTCTGGACACTTCCCACTAGATTAGGTTGCTCAAAGCCTCATCTGGCCTGGCCATGGGCATGACATGGGAGATAGATCCCCAGTTTCTACCACAGCTGGAGATAGATCATTTAGAGGAGCCAGAACCAGCTCCTCAGAGTAGCTGTCAGGGTGATGCCTTCCTTGCATCTCTTGGCTCTCAGCCTGGCCATTGATATCATGAGATGCCCTGTCTGCTCCTGGACATGCTTGCTGCCCTGCCTGCTCTGATGATGGGCAGCAGTGCTCTGTCTAGCTAGCACAGACACATGCAGCAGGCAGCTGACTCTGTCAAGCCATATGTTTGTACTTGCTCCTTCTCAGGGCAAGGGCTTGCATTTCCCTTGTTATAGTGAGGATGGTGGCTGTGCAGCCACCCACACACGGAGTGCAGAGTGCCTGTGTTGCCCGGAGCTGCCCAGCTCACCTTGCTGCTCATAGGAGTGTTTTGGCCCAGATTACATGCCCCCCTCCCACCTCCTTTTGTCTCTTGTGATGTTTGGGAGACTCATGCCCCGCATACCTGAAGGAATTTGTGACACCACTCCAGCTGCCAAGCTCTCACCTCCAGCAAACACACGCCTGTTTCCTGCCTGGACAAGGACAGCCCTACCTTGAACTTACTAATAACTCAGTTTTCTCAGTGCTCTGCTGCCTCCTGGCATTCCCCCTACCAGTCTGGGCCTGGACCTCTCACTCAGCTCTGCAGTTAACTTCCACCCCTCATTCTGCTCTGCTGGTGCTGAGATCCTCCCCTGCATTTTATCCATTTCTGCCAATGCCTGCTGCCCTGGGCCTCATCTAAGCATGGAGGCAAGTCACTTGTGGGTGACTGTGGGATGAAGTAATCCCTCTGGAAGCAGAGTGGGCTACCAGGTCTCAGCCTGCCTTCCCCTTCTGACTCTTGGGTCCAGAAGTGACTTGTCCCAGAAAGACATTCTGGGTCTTCTAGGCAGATGTGCAGATATAATCCAGTTCTCAAGTCCCTCCTTGGCAATTTTGGCAGCGCAGCTTAGGGCTCAGTGGCTTCTATAGGTTTCCTCCACCTCATTTGCTCTCAAAGCCTTACGTGGCTGTGAAACTGTATCTCTGATTAAGCTCATCAGTCATTACAGGTCTGTGAAGACCTCCTTTACTCCTAAAAGTAACTGACCTTCCCTATTTCCAGGGACATACTGGTGGAGGAGTGTGAGAGCAGGCCAGGGTGTCATGATGCACCTGAGGTACCCTTCAGCCTCAAGCATCTTGACACTCAAACACTTCTCAGGCTGGGGATGGTCTCCCTGCACTGAATAGCCTCCAATGGATTTTTCTGCTGCAAATTTGTTTCTCAGCTATGCTAGGAGCTTGGAACCCTGGCAGCACACCAGAGGTCCTTGGTCCACTTGTGGTCAAGGCCAGCTGCACTAGGGATGCCCCAAGGTAGCAAGAAAGTTGTTGTACTGAGAGAAGATCCCGAGACTGAATGCACTTATGTAAGAGCATCTTCCTCCTTTGCCCTGCAGGGAAAAGCTTGTGTGCACAGCTGTGCTAACCCTGGCCTAATGGTAGGATGCTCCTTTGCTGGTTGCTCCTCCTTTGCTTTCTTCACCTTCATACCCTTTTTCTGTCCAGCATTCTCTCTGCTTCACTCTCCCACTAAGGCAGAACTGCAGGGCCGCACGTGTCAGACTTTGTTTCTTCCCTGGGTTGCAGGTGGACCAGCTGAAATGCAAGGTGACCAGCCTAGAGGAGGAGTGCAGCCTGCTGCGGAAGCAGGCATCTGCGCTGCCCCAGCGAGAGGCGGAGGAGCGGGGACACCCTGACGCCATGTCCGAGCTGCAGGCCGAGAACCAGCGGCTCACAGCGTCGCTGCAGGAGCTGCAGGGAATGTTGCAGGTACCCGGTGAGACAGGGCAGGTTCCAGGTCGCATCCTTTCCTGGGACACCCTCAGTGCCGATGACACAGGCACTAGAAAGGCAAATCAGTGTCCCAGGCTGGCCTGTCCCTTCTGCTGTATTGCTTGGCTGTGGTCGTTGCCATTGCTTCTGGGTCTGAGCAGTGATGGGTCCTTGTTTCCAGCTCTGTGACTCTTGCCTGTGCTCACAAGCATGCCTTTGTGCCTTGGAGTGCTCAATAAAGTAATGCAGGACTGATGCTCCCTCGTGCTTGTGGTGCAGTGATGGTACCCTCTTGCCTCCTAGACACCCGGTGAGGACCCAGTGCCGGGCTCCGAGCAGATCCTGCTGGACATCCTGGAGCATGACTGGAAGGAAGCCCAAGATGACAGGCAGGATCTCTGCCAGAAACTTAACAACCTGCAGAATGAGCTACAGTGGGCTGAAGAGCTGAGGGATAAGGTAGAACATCCATTGCTGTCTCTCTCCCTGCACACCAAGCAGGGCCTGGAAGAAATGGGAGGGCTTCCAGTAGGGCTAATGCTTTCTGCTCGCTGTTGCCAGTACCTCCGGGAGGTAGAAGACCTGCAGCTGAAGTACCGGGCGCTGCAGAAGGACTGTGATCTCTACAAGCATCGTATGAGCACAGTACTGCTGCAGCTGGAGGAGATTGAAAAAGAGAGAGACCAGGTAAATTGCTATTCCCTCTGGCTCTTCACCTTCCAGCAGCACCATGGCTTTTGTCTCCGCTCTGGATAACCCCTTCTTCCCTAGTGGATCTTCGTCTGCTTAGTACAGGAGGTGGGGATTGGTAGTGCAGTGTTCTGCCTTTTTTCACACTTAGCCTGGCTCCTTGCAGGCAATCCAGAGCCGTGATGGGGTGCAGCTGCAATACTCCCAGAGCCTGATCGAGAAGGACCAGTACCGCAAACGTGTGCGGGCCTTGGAGGAGGAGCGGGACGAGCTGCTGAGCAAGCTGAGCCAGGCAGAAGGGCTGAACAGCACACTGGAGGCACAGCTGAAGCGGTGCCAAGGCAGCCACAGCCTCAGCAAGGTGAAGGTGGTTAGAAAGAAGGGGGAATGGAGAAGGCAAAGGAGTCAGGGCTGATTTTTAGGACATGCAACGGGATGATGAAGTCCTTTCTCTCCCAGATGTGCAGCTCTTCCTACTCTCTCTGCTCCAACCTCAGCAGCTCCTGGAGCCTCATAGACAACCCTACCAGCTGTGCAACTGGACTTGTGGATGCACTGGGGGATTCTGTTATCCCATTCCCGGGGGATTTGGCCATTCAGAGCATGGTGAGCATTTGGCAATGAGAGAATGACCTTCAGTGGAGGGCAGCGGGGACCTACGCTACTCAGGAAGGGCACAGAGGCATCAGCGTGTCCTCATTGTGTGGCTATGACTTGGTGGAGGAGTAGGGGTGGGATAGTGTGTAAGGTGGGAGCAGATCCCAGGCACAATGCTTGGTTCTCTATGCCTCTGACAAAGTGGCCAGTGTTGCACCAATATGTGCAGCACCCAGCTGGGTGGGAAAGAGAGGGAAGTGGAACTCGCTTCATCCCCTGTGACACCTTAAAAATCCTACAGCCTCATGTAAGATGTTATCCTCCCAGGAGGCTGTTTACACGTGCTGGGGGAGAAATCCTAGCTCTTTTGAGTCCTGTAGCAGCACTGTGTTGTTTTGAAGGGAGTCAGGTTCTTTTCCTTGAGTTTTTGAACTCTCAGAGCACCCTAAATGTGTGAGTGCCACAGGTTACTCACACCTCTGAGTCTGCAGTGGCTGAAAGTGAGACGTGAGGAAAAGGTTGGATATTCCCTTCATCTGCTGCTACCATCACGGCTTGCACATTGCAGAAAGGTGGGGATGCAGTGTCATGCATCTCTGTCCAGACTCTCTCCTTGGGAAAACAAGGTGCCTCTGGGTGCATATGGATGGTTCCTGAAGAGGCCTGTGTTACCCAAGGAGCTGTTTGCAACCTGGCTGAAAGGAGAGGAGAGGTGGTGCTGGTGTTAGCAAGCATCTCTCTTTCACTCTGCCCAAGGAGGCGACTCCAGAAAGCGAGAAGGATATCAATCGCCTTTCCACCTTCCCCTTCCCCCCTTGCATCGGCTCCATCCTCCGTCGGCAGCGGGAAGATAAATGCATGCCCTACAAAAGGTGATCGCTAGGGTCTGCTTGAGTCTCTGTCTTCTCTGTGGGGGTTGTGGGGGAAAAGGAGAGCAGGTTGTCAGGGGATGAGAGAATCTGGAATGGGGACTGAAAGTGGGAAGGGTGGCTGGGAGCTGTGTGCTGGCTGGGGGATTACTTCTGGGGGGGTGGGAGAAGGCTGTGATGATGGAATTGAGAATGGGATGCAAACAGGCTTAGGAAAAGATGCTCCCCCCCCAATCCTCTTTGTGTCTCCTTTGTAGCTTGTCCTGCGGCTCCTTCAGCAGCATTGAAGATGCAACAGGTACCAGGTTGGGGGTTTTCCTCGTAGAACTTAACTAAAAAGAAGTGATGGTTGTGGGGAAAAGGGTTGAGCAACTGACTCTCTCTCTCAGGCCTTTGGTTTGTGCACCCACACATCCCCCCTGTGCCTTGCCAGGCACAGCAGCTGGAAAAGCTGGCATTTCCTCTGCAGGGCAGGGAGAACTTGTGTTGGGGGAGTAGGTAACAGAAGGGAGAAATGCCTTTGCCCTGGGGTGTTATTGGATATTCCCTTCATCTGCTGCTACCTGGGTAATGGGTTGTAAAGTGGTGTTCCTGTGCTGGCAGGTCCCTTGGTGAGTGCTGGTGACTGATTTCCAGGCACATCCACGTGACCCTGGCTGCTGCTGCCTTCTGACCATAGTAATGATGCAGGAAGCAGAGATTTGCTTGTTCTAGGATATGTAGGAAACCTTTGCAGGAGGGTGACAATTCAGTGTCTCCCTGCAGCCTTAATTTCCTAGTCAGATGCTAGAAAATGCTTAGGAGGGAGTGACACAGACCTTTGGCACCTTGAGAACATGAGCTGCCTGCAGTGCTCGGAGAGGTGATGCACCTTCTCTCCCTCTTGCTCTCTTTCCTAGGCAGTGGTTTTGCTAGTGCCTCGCTTGGGGCCTTCTCCTCTTCTTCCAGCAGCACCTATGCCAGGGTGAAGTCAGAGATCTGCTTGTCTACCCTTCCCAGCCGTGAGGAGGTTACCAGGAGGTGATTGCTGCTCTCCGTCTGGGCGCGCTGAGCCAGCTGCTTGGGGGGATGTTTTTTGGTGCTGGGGGACTACACGTAGGGAACCCTTCCTTTCTGCCTCACCCTCTTGCAGGCTTTTTTCTTGCTAGTTGGAGAGGAGGGAAGATCCTGCAGTCCTTGCTTCCTAGAAGGACCCCATTTTTTGGTGCTGTCTCATTTGTTATGGCAAGGGTGGGAATGTTACCCCGGGCTGGTCACATATCTGTCTGGATAAGGACAGGATTGTGGGAGCCCAGCTTGGCTTTGGTGTTGGGGCTGGTAGGATAGAAGGGGCTGTGAGGGTTCATAAGCAGTATGAGTGTGTCCTGGTGATGGCTGTGAATCAGGAGCTCTGCACTGCAGTGCTCAGTACACTAAATGTCCTGTAGCTGGACACAAGGAACGGGGCCTGATTCTTGGAAAAGGCAGCAGACTTCAGTTGCTGGACTTGGTGTTTCTCCTTGACAGGTCACTGGTGGTACAGCTCAGTAGCATGGGTCACCCCAGCAATGCCTCATCCCAGGAGAAGAGGCTTGGAGCAGACATCTCCATCCTTGGAGGGAACAGGACAGGGATTTATGTCCAGTGGGTCAAGCCAGGCTCACAGGTTGAGGATGCAGGACTCAGGGAAGGGTGTCGGCTCATTGAGGTGAGTCTGGGAACAGGTTCACTTTGTGGGTCTGTAAGGAGCGTGAAGTGATCCTCGGTGCAAGCTGACCTCTACCTAGCTTGAAGTCCACCTCCAGTTCTCATTTCCCAGTACTGCTCTCTGCTCAGAGCTTTTTGTGCACAAACACCCATCCAGGTCTCATGACACTCAAGTGTACCTGTGCATGTGAAAATACTGAAACCTTCTGAAGCACTTCTTTCAGCTGTGAGAGGGCAGAAACAAGAGGGGTCACGCAATTAAGGAGGTAGTGTGGCAGTGTGTCCCTGGAGTTGTCTGTCACCTTGTAGTATTTCTGAGCAAACTGAATCCCACTTCCCACACATGCCCGTTGCAAAGCAATCAATTCTGGAACAAGATTTCTCAGCCCTTTGTGACCCTCCTGAGCTCTAGAGAATAATTGTTCTGAAGAAAGCTCCTGGAAGGAGGGAAGGGCATTTGTTTTGGCAAGAATGACACCACTTGAAATACAGCTACACTACCTGAATAAATATCCTACCTGTGCCTGAAGATAAAGCAACTCTCCCTCCCCCCTTCCCACACACCTTCACACACACACGTTTGTGTTCACAGCAGCCTGGCATCTGGGCTGGGTGGTGGCTGGAAGCAGGTATTTCAGAGGGAAAGGGAGGGGGCCAAAGGCAGACTGAGGATGCCTTGTCCTCAGGTAGAGCTTTCCCTGGCCCTGTAAGATTTATTATTTCTCCCTGGCCCTCTAAGATTTATTATTTCCCTGGCTCTGTAATGTTTATTACTCTGTAATGTGTAATCCTGGTGGGTGAGGGAATTGGGTGTGGAACCTGCTCTTGGTCTAACGGTGTCAGGTCCTTGCTAGCTGAGGGTGCCATCACTGAAGGAGGAGGTGCTTTCCCTGGAGAACTGCACACGGGAGGTCGCCTACCTGAGCCTGCTGCATTGGGATGAGCCCTCTAGTCTCATCTTTCAGCTAGACTTGGAAGGTGAGATGCTGGCAGATGGGTGTCCTCTGAGTCCAAGCTCTCTGCCTCTGTTTCCAGACCCTTCATCTGGCTCTGGAAGTAAATCTTGGTTATTCTCTTTCCTCTCCTGTTTGGTCCTAGGCCACCATGTCTGAAACAGGGGTTGGCTGTAGCTCTTCCCTTTCTGGTGTGACTTTTGCATCCTCTGAGTTACAGGACAGGATGGAGGTACAGACCTTCTGTCTGTTTGCCTCCTCTGCACCCCTCACCTTACTCTGTAGCATCAGAGCTGTGCTGGGGACTTGGCTGTCTTGTCAGTGGCAGTTGCCTGCTTTGTCCCCACCGGCGATGATCTCTGTCTCCTGCTCCAGGATACCAGCCTCTGCGGGAAGCCTTGGAAGAAGGGAAGAAGCTGTCTGGAGACTCGTTCTACGTGCGCACCAACCTGTCCCTCCTGGAGCCATCAGACCCTTACGCGCTGTGTGTCAAGTGCCGGGAGATCCTCCACGTCACAGACACCATGCACAAGGGGCGCCTGGAGTGGTACTGCTCCCGCGTTGATCCCTTGACCATGAGGGACCTGGACAAGGGGACAGTACCCAACTACAGCAGGTAACCAGGGTGAGGAGGAAGGCAGGGGATACCTGGGGTACCTGCCCCATTTATCTGTGGGGAGCACTCCCTAGGAGTCCTGCGAGGTCTTGACCAGCCTCTTGATAGTGTGGGTTACCCAAGTCTTGTGTGGGGAACCAGTGCGATTCTGTTCATATGTCCTTGAGATTGGGAGGCTGAGTGAGGCTTTGATATGCCTGTGCTTCAGCAGGTCTGTGGGCTTTGGCAAAGAGGGCCGCTGGGGGCTCTAGAGTTGCTTGAGTGTCAGCTCTTGGTCTTTTCAGGGCTCACCAGCTTTTGAAGATCCAGGAGAAGGGCCAGATGCCTGGGCAACAAAGAGGCCACAGAACTAATGTAAGCCAAAGAAGCCAACAATGAGAGCTGTGCACATGTGCCTATGGCCACTCCACTGCCTCAGCACACAATCTGTCCCACTCTCTTGGTTAACTGGTATAGAGATGGCAGCAAGCAGAGCAGGGGCTGATAGCCCAGGCAGTGTTACTGCTCGGTGGCTGCTTTCCTTCCCCCTCTCAGCTTCCCAGAACATGATGGGTGGCAGACTCAGTCCCATGCTTTTTGTGTGTGTGCTCCATTGCCTTTGCCAGTGAGACTTCTGCAGCCAGCTGACATGGCACATGCTTTAAGCCTTATTGCCCTCACTTTCTCCTCAGCTGAAAAAACGGGCCTTGGATCAGCTGCGCCTGGTGAAATCCAAACCACAGAGAAGCCCAGGAAAGCCCCAACAACAGCTGTGGCTGGACCCCTGCTCAGGTGAGCTGTTACCCCTGCTCTACCCCATCATTTTTGGAGACTCACTTGTCCCCTGTGGGTATCTGGGATGCCTCAGACTTTCTGCCCAGAATCCTTTTTTAACTTTGCTAATGGGATTTTGGAAAGCTTGTGCATATTTAAAGCCCCTACTCCTTTCCCCTGGTCTTATGGGGTTTCCATTTCTTCTGTGGTTCTTGCAGTCATCTAACATTTTGTGGACAATAAACTGGTGTGTAACTCAAAGGAATCCCAGGAAATGTGCAAAGGGGGCTACAGCCAGGGTATCTGCCAGTGAGTGTTGTAACCAGGGTAGGATCTTCTCTGGAACATAGGATGGTCGGTAGGTGCCTCTGAGTCAGGATGAGGAGATGGTACAGGAAGAATGGGATGATCTGTGGGCTAGTGACAGGACTGGCCTGCCATGTTCTCACCTTTGGATTTCTCTTCAACATTCCTGTCTTCCAGACCCAGACATGAACCTGAAGCCTTACAGCCTGGTGCGCCCTGTGGTGGTGCAGACGCCCCGTCCTGTGGTGCTGTCACCTAGCTGCATTGCACTGCGGCTCATCAGGAACCTGCTGGACTTGCCCACTTCTCGCCTGGACTTCCACGTGTGCCTTGCAGGTAGGCAGCAATGTGTGGTTGACATGTCCAGGGTAATTTTTAGGAGCCTGTGGCCGAGCGAGGTAAGGTACACAAGTCTCCTACTTCTGAAGGCTGCTCTGCTGTTTTGCTTCCCGCTGCTGCTTAGCCATACAGTGAGTGGGAAGCCAAGATGTTGCTCAGAGAGGTCACTCCTGTGAGGGCCTTGGTCAGCCCAATTCGGGAAGAGGGGCTGTTAGTCTTGGAAGTATGAGATGTGATCCTATCAGACTTTTGGAAAGAACATGAAGTGTCTCTTCAGTGACTTCAATGTGGGATCTCTCAGTCTCCTCAGACAATACCTACTGAGAAGTCACGTTTTTGGGCTGAGTGTTTGCAAGATGATCCCTCCTTTTTTGACTGTGTCCTATCCCTTTGGCCCACAGGGAAGCCAGCCCTCCTTTCTGGCCTCCTGGTGCATGAGGATACTTTCTCTTCCTTTGAGAGTGTGGTGGTGGCATTGCCTTGCTGCTCTGGGTGGCTCTTCCCAGAGATGAAGCCCCTTGGCTGAGGTGGGATCTACAGGCTGACTTCATACCAGCTCTTCCTTCCCAGGAATGAGAGGATCCAGTCTTAGTGCTGTCATCCTCTTCTTTCTGCCAGCAGCGTGAGGCTGACACACCACTGTAGAGGCTGCTGCTGAAAGGGCTTTTTCTCCTATAGGGAGTTCTCCCAGAGGACAGTTTCTTTCCTCCTCCCTTACCCATCTCTCTCCCTTCCCTCTGTTTAATACTTCTTCCTTTGCCAGCCGCAGGACTGGAAAATGAATATTTAGGGGGCACGGTGCTGGAGGTAGTGAAAATCTGTAGCTTGCTGAATAAGAATGGCTCTGCAGATTTTGGTCACTGGTTCTTACTGGAGTGACTTGGCCACACATCCTGTGCTGCTGAGCCCTCTGCAGGGACCCCCTCACATTGCATAGGGACGTGCTTCAAAGCCATTACGGCTGCGGGCACTTTACACCGAGGGCAAAAGCTCCATTGTCCGCTGTCAGTTTTACCTGCTGTGATGGAAGGAAGGCGATTTGGGAGCCCTGAGCTCTTTCTCTTTCTTTCACTGCCCCTGTTTTACTTCGGAGAGCTCTCTAGCCAGTGCAGAGTTAGTATGAGTCAGCTGAGCTTCCACAGGAGCCTGCTGTCCCTAAGGGTGACGGATGGCTTTGCAAGACCCAGCTCCACTTTGAGAAGTACCTGTACCACCAGGCAGAGGTAGTAGAGGATGCTTAGCCAGCCTGGAGCTTGGGAGAGTTGGAATGTGCTGGACTCAGTTCCAAACATGCCTTCTCCTAAATAGGTTACTTTATTTCTATCTTAAAGGGTGAGCAGCATCTAAAAGCTTTGTTAGATGCTTATGTTTCAGTGGCAGTGTGAGCAGCTGCCTAAGGCAGCATGGTCAGCAGGTAAAGCCACACTGGGCTACAGAGCCTGATGCTCCCAAGCATGTGGGCACTGTGTCATCTTCTGTTGGGAGTTACCTGGGGCACCTGGAAGTCATTGCTTCAGCCATGCCAGACCTTGCTATCCTGTCAGCTCTGCCCCCAGTTCTCTGTCTTAGCACCAGCTGTCTGCTGCTCTCTCCTGCCTGGTATTTGCTTGGCTTCTTGGGCGCTGTTCTTCAACTTGTGAGCAGAGGGAGGTGGCTCTGGCTGCTACCAACAAAAGAAGGTTCAACTTGCCCTTTATCTTCCTCCCACTCTCCCATGGCAGGATGCATGCTCATCTTGCTTCCCCAGCCCTGCCACTCAGTGGAGCCATCTACAAGCCCATGCAGCTCACAAACACTGCAGAAAACCAACCTGGCAAAATAAACCAATGGTTTTTCTGCCATACTCTTACTGAGAGGGTGGGACAGTGTGGCACGGGGGATAATGGCTGTGAGCTGGCTTAGGCTGCTGTGGTACTGCAGTGCAAGTCCTGCTCTTGCCCTGCAAGGTGTCTTCGGCTGTGATATCTTACTTGTTGTGTCGGCAGAAAGCCGCAGGAGATCCATGGCACTGTGTAATGTTGTGTAATTAGACTCACCCTCCAGAATCCATAAACACCCAAGTCGATAAGCGTCGGCACGGCGGCAGGCACGCGGGAACTGAGACAGAAAGTACCTGCAAGGGGAAGGGGCTGATGCCTCCCTTTCTTTTCTCCTCTTGGCTTGCAGAGAAGCTGGCAGAAGGGGTGCCCAGTTCAAACCATGCTCAGGAGCACCCTGTGTCTAGAGCTGCCCTGCAGGACCGGAGGCAGAGCGAGCAACTCCGCATGATCCGGGAGGCAATGGAGAAGGTGCGGAGCTGTTTAGTGCTGGGAGAGGGAGCCAGAATGGAACACCCCTTTCAGACTGGAGGAGAGGAGGGGACAGCTGAGCTGGGGAAGAGAGGGTGGTATGTTGATAGAGAAGGAGCTGCTTACTGTGTAATTTGGGGGGTGTTTCAGGTTTGGGTGCTGTGGGGTTGTGGAGTGGCAAATAAAGACATTTCCAAGTCTCTGTTGAGCTCAGGTGACAGAAATGGCAGGAGGGGATTTGTGGGGGAGGTGGTGGGAAATGCCATATGCAGAACTGACCTCCCTGCTCCCCCATTCTTTGTCTCTGCCAAAGCAGCAACAGCTCTGACTGGGACAGACAGAGAAATGTGGGTCTGTGGGTTGCAGTGATGATAAAGGGGATGTGAAGATGGGTTGTGGCTGAGCGAGGGCTCTGGTTGGCTTTTGGGTTGGGTTGGTGGTGATGAAGTGGCTGACCCTGCTCTTTAATCCTCCCTTTCCCTCTTGTCACTGTCCGTAAATCCCACATTTAATGGAATTACTATTGGAAAAGCAATGATATTTCACAGCATGGGGCTTGATTTAATACAACTGTCAGGGGCTGGGGTTATTTTTTTCTCCATTTAAATCAGTAAATCTATTGAATTTCCCTTCCAGAATAAACACTGCCTGCTAGAGCTGGGCGTTCAGAGTGTGAGGGATCTAATTAGAAGTGAAATATACCCCATAGTTATCCATGTTGAGGTCACTGAGAAGAACATTAGAGGACTCAGGTAAGAAAAGATGGAGGGGCATGGACAAAGGGCATCACAGGAGGAGAGGCAAACTCTTGTCCTTGTTCAGAGGGGAGAGACAAGGACTGGGGCAAGAGCACTTGCAATGCCTGTGTTGGGACTGGCTGTTGTGAAGGGAAAAGGGCTGGAAAATTGGCTTTGTGAGAGAGTTCCTGGGCATTTTTGACAACTCTGTGCCAAGGGTAATGCTCATCCCTGTGTTCTCCCCAGGAGCTTGCTGGGCAAGGTGGGCCAGCGGGACTCAGAAGTGCTGAAGCTGTGCCGCAGTGCAGAGCAGAGCCTCCACACTCTGCCCTGCTCCTGGGCCCGCGTGGAGCCCCACGCCTGGAGCCACGCCGAGGAGCTGCCCAAGGTGGTTCGGGGATGCATCTTCCAGGAGCAAACCCGCCCGCTGTGGGTCGAGGAGAGTGATGACTGAGCTGGGGGTGGCAGAGTGGACACTGCCAGACACCATCCCCAAGAGATGTTCTTGAAGGTCCCTACCTTCCCAGGCTCCTCCAGGTAGTATGTCCTCCCTTCCTGAGAGGATGCCAGCAGCGAAGGGCCCCAGGGCTAGGTTTTTTTGGCCACCAAGAGCCAGGGAGGAATACATGCTGGCCTCCTGCCTAGCTGTCTGGATTTCGTTGGAGAGACATCTTCCACCACCATGGTGGATACCACCCTGGTGGGCTGTTCACCATCACCTTGGGCTGTCTCTTGTACCCATATGGAGAATGTGGGGGAACTGTGTAGGATCAAACTGTGTAGGATCATGACTCACACATATTCAAAACCCTTCTCCCACCGCCTCTGTCTCCCCTGCCCTGCAGCACTGTCTGCTCTGGGTCCCCTCCTCCCCTGTCTACCTCGCCTCCAGGCCCTGCAGTGCAAGGAGCATGGTTCAGGAGCCCAGTGCCCCACTGGAGTGACACTAAGCTTGCAATGAAGCCTGATTTTATAGAACCTGTACTCTTTATTGCTTGTAAATTATTAATAGAGCCTTTTATTGGCAAACCACACATAAAGGAGAATTAAATACCATTCATAATGGCAATGGGTGGCAGGCTATGGGTTTGTGTGTTACTGGGAAGGTTTGGGTGATGCATGATGGAGTATTTTTCTCCTCCTTGAGCTGAGACTCAACTACCCAGCCCTCCAGAGAGAGGAGAGAGCACTGCTTTTGCTGGTGTTGGGCAGCAAGAAGTCTGGGGACAGGAGAGGCTGAGCATGCCCCCTCCCATTTCTACTTGCCCCATTTTTCAGCCCCTTGCCTCTCCCCAGGGCCAGTGTTGGCCAGGTTGGTCTAGGAAAGACAGGGAAAAGCTCACTTAATGTATCTGACTGAGGTCCCTAGAGCTTCACATCCCTCTGTGTCCTGGTTGTTGTAAAGCCAGCTAGCTCATCCTCCTGGGGGACAAGTGAGACAACCCAGCCACACTGCCAGGAGAGTGGGGGCAGTGCCCCTCTATAAGAGTGCTGTTCTCACACTGACCTGGGGCCAACAGTGGGTTCAGACTCTGGCAGAGGGGAGATGGAGGATTTCAGTAGCAGCAGCTGTGCCTGCTGTGTCAGGGTCCTGACTCCTAACCAATCACTGTTGTAAGCCCTGCCATGGGAGAGGGGTGTGAGGATACCCACACCATAAAGAGGTGGTGGTTGTAGTGGTAAATGGTGTTTTCTGGAGCATGCAAAAGGAAAATGAAGTCTGTGGCTCTGGGAAGTGCTGTGGGGCACAATACTAAACAGAGGGCTGAACCCACCAACCCTGGGGTCAGTGGGAGAAGATGGACAACCAGCCCCAGGGCCAGGTCTTCTCTGTGACCTTCTTGACCCTGCGATTAGAGCATTGCTAGTGCCATGCACTTTTGAAGCTCTGAGTGAAGATTAACTTGCTGATCTTCCTGGGTCCCCTGTGAGGTGTTATTTCAGGCTCTAAACCAGTTGCCTGTGTCTTTTATGAGGACGAGAGTAAAGGAGGGAGGAAAGAAAACTAAGAGATTTTAACCTGCAGTCACTGAAATGTAGAGCAGAGTCCCTGCAGCAATGCAGCTTTCCCAGGGAAGGGGGAATTGGTGTAACACGTGGCTCCAGATGAAAGCTCCCAAATGACTCCCACTCCAGGGGATGCAGCCTGAGCATCCCCACACTGCCAGCCCTCTGGGAGGGTGCTTGCCCTACAGGCAAACAAAGTGGGGCTCTTGTTGAGCTGATGAGAAGACAAGTCCCAAAGCAAACTCCCATCCACCCTGGCATGGATTTGGAGATCAGAGTTTGCACCTTTGCAGCAAAAAAAAGTAGTGTTTGAGTACCCTGGGATAACACTCTGTAAGGCAGTCTCATTCAAGGCTTGAAAACTTCTCCTTCCCTTTCTGGTACTGGGAAACATCCTCAGCCTTACGGCCTAGGCTGAGGGTAGTTAAGAACAAGCCCCTTGGTTCTGTGTAGTCAGATTGCATTCCCAGCTTGGTGCTTGCTAGCTCCCCACAAATAAATAGATGATCCCTAGCACCAACCTGGACCACCAGTGTTGTAAGCTGGGGGAAAGGTAGGAAAAAGAAGGTTGCTGTGAGGCAGGTTGATGCTGCTCAGGTCTCCAGGCAGCACTACCTTATCTACTCCCAAGCTTCTTCCGGGCCCTCTATGATCTTGTTTTCCCTGAGACTTTCAATTTCAGCTTCTACTCGTTCTAGACACAGGTGAGAAGAGGGGCAGAGGGCTCCAAGGAAAACAGAAGAGAACAGCCTTGCTGCTCTGCGCAGCCTCGTCCACCTTCTTTGTACCTCTGGGAGAGTGGCTGCCTGCTCAGAGGAATGAGTCACCTTAGGTAACCAGCAGAATGCAATTAGCAGCCCTGGGCACCAATTACCAGCTGTAATAGCCTTATGCAAGCCCCTGTAACCAGTCACCAAGAGCAAAGATTTCTCCCTTCAGGCAGGAGTTTGGCAAGGCTCTGTGTGTCACCCTAGGCAGTCATCAGCCTTTTCCATGTTGCCCCCACTTCCTCAGCAGAGCTGCAGCAGTATGGAGTCTCTGTCCCTTGCACATCTTGAGGATCAGCTAGCCCCACTCGGGGCAGGAATGGGCACCAAATGGCCCCTCCCATCCTTGGCACCCCCAGAAGAAAGAAACATCTCACAGCTCAAGAAGCAGGCTGTACCCACCTCTAGCATCAGACATGTTCTGGGTTGAGTCTGACCTGTTCCACTTCCTGGCACCGTGCTCTGTACAAGGTAGCTTTGAATCCTGTTTGTTGGGGACATCACTAAGGACCCTCTACCTGTGTCTCCCTTTCCCTCCCAGATGATCAGCAGTTGGACTCAATCCCCTAGGCCAGGTCTTGGAGGTGCTGCAGGATGTTTGGGAGCTGTGGAAGCTGCCTTTACAGCTGCCTGGGTCTGCTGGTGTGTGGCTGAAGCACTTGGAGAGGCTAATCTCTGGTTCGGGAGCAGTGGGCAGCCATGGGAGCAATTTAATGCAGAGGCAGTGGATTGGTCATACCAGCTTCACATGCCTGCAGCCGTGGGAGGCCTGGAGGTGGATGACTCCCCCTACCCCGGCTCCAAATCAGTGTAAGAAAGCATTGCTATTCAAAGGCATCTAAAAATAAAACCTGCAGGGACCCTCTAAAGGGATATGGGAGATGCTCTGGGCATGTTCTCACTTCAGGGGAAGAGTCTTAGAGATGTGCAGAAATACAAGGGAGGAGAAGTGGATTCAGACGTTTCTTCCTTACTAAAGATAAAACTTGTAGCTAGGGCCCCAGGCTGGCTTGAAAGTGTGCATGAGGCTTGGGGAAACTGAGCAGCTGGATTTAGCCCTGCAGGGAGACCTTCCCTTTGTGCCTGGAAAGTGTCTGTGTCTGGACACAGGATGGGAGTATGAAACAGAGGGACCCTGACCCCCTTTCTTGAGGTCTTGTCATCTGACATGCAGCAGGGGAACCTTTGCCATCTGGCACCATGTCCTCCCCACATTTCCCCTGGGTCCTCATCTTATTACTTTTTATTTTTATTTTTCGTGTGTGCTGAGATTGGATGCCCACAGCTTGCTGCTCCCTGAGGAGCCGCTCTGATTTCAGCAGCTTATGTAGAGCACTGCCATCCTGCTGTCCCCATGCCTGCTACACAGGGAAGCTGGGGTGGGGGTGTGGATATCATTCCCCCTCCTGAACTGGTTGCCTCTCTCTAGCCCCTGGCTGCTCTGTAAAGTAGCTTAGAGGGAGCTCGAAGGATCCCTGCCTCTGGGTAATGACTTCTCTGTGCAGGGCTTGCTCAGCTACACTCAGTATGTTCTCTGTCATGGGCCCAGACTGCCTCCCTGTCCTTGTTGGTCTTGATGGCAGCCAGAGGTTTGGGATGAAACTGGCACAAAAAAGGTCCTGCCATGCCCAGCCGAGTGAGGGTGATGGTGATGGTGAGTGAGGACTAAAGGTACCTGTTGCTGCTGTGCCTGTGGAACTCTTCCCCCTTTACTCTGCTCTCATCAGACCCCATCTAGAATACTGTGTACAGTTTTGGAGCACCCAGCACAGGAAGGACATGGAACTGTTGGAGTGGGTCCAGAGGAGGCCACAAAGATGCTGAGAGGGCTGCAGCAGCTCTGCTATGAGGACTGGCTACAAGAGTTGGGGCTCTTCAGCCTGGAGAAGAGAAGACTTCCAGGAGACCTTAGAGTAGCCTTCCAGTATCTGAAGGGGGCCTACAGGGAGGCTGGGGAGGGACTATTTACAAGGTCCTGCAATGACAAGACAAGGGGCAATGGGTTTAAACTGACAGAGGGGAGAGTTAAACTGGACGTTAGCATGAAGTTCTTTCCAGTGAGGGTGGTGAGATACTGACACAGATTGCTCAGGGAGGTTGTGGATGCTCCCTCCCTGGAGGTGTTCAAGGCCTGATTGGATGAGGCATTGAGTGACCTGTACTAGTGGGAGGTGTCCCTGCCTATGCCAGGGGATTGGAACTAGATGATCCTTGAGGTCCCTTCCAACCTTACCATTCTATGAACTCTGGGGTTCTCCATAGAGGGACAAGACACTTCCCTTCCTTGCCTGGGGAAGGGGAAAAAGAAACATCTTGGACAGCACAAGGAACAAGTTGCTGAGCTCAGCCCTGCTGCAGGGGACAAGGATCTGGGTAGGATATAAACTCCTCAGTGGCACTAAGCCATAGGCAGAGGTGGCAGATTCTCATTTGTGCTCTCTGGTGCTGGTGTCCCTGTTCCTGTGAGCGTCACTGACTGAAGCCACCTGGGCAGCAGACTGCCACTGAGTATTTCTGGTGGGGATGTGAGATGTGGCAGGAGGGACAAGTGGCTGGAGGCAGGGGGAAAAGGATCTTCAAGCGCAGAGAGGGTCTGAGTCATGGTTTGGTGAGACGGGTGTCAGAGTCTGAGAATCTGGGTTATACAGGAGAGACAACAAGGGACACAGAGTCCTGCTTTGGGGAGGCAGAACGAGGTAAAAGGGCAGGGGCAGCAATCCAGAGCAGTGTCCACAGGAAAAGTCTTGGGCTGGCAAGCTCCTGGGGACACCTCCTCCTTCCCAACAA
Source organism: Ramphastos sulfuratus (assembly GCA_013399055.1). Taxonomy (NCBI): domain Eukaryota; kingdom Metazoa; phylum Chordata; class Aves; order Piciformes; family Ramphastidae; genus Ramphastos; species Ramphastos sulfuratus. The sequence goes on along the minus strand of WBNM01013102.1, from coordinate 92,290 downwards.
CAGCAAAGGACCCCTCACTTTAGCTTCCCTAGAGCCCACTTCTGTGCCACTTTCCCTTCCTCCTGTAAGAGTGCAGGGCTGAGCAGGTCTGCCGGGATCGGGCTGCGCTGTCACGGAGGAGCAGGGAAAACAGTCAAGCAACAGGTTTATCCTCCAGGCTCAGCTCCTTGTCACCTCGCGGGTGTCCCAGCACGGCCATCCCCTGGTGAGGCAAACCCTCTGTCGGACCCATGACTGCCCCGACTCCATCCTCCACCTTCCATCCTCTTCCTCCCGCCTGGGGCTGGCGCCCCGCCCCGTAGCCGGAGGCGGGACCAGGGCCGGGGCTGGGGCCGGGGCCGGCAGGGAGCTAAATCTAGCGGCGGGGAGGGAGCAGGTGGCGAGGCAGCGCTGCCACACGCGTGGCACCCGGCCCCTGCCCCGCAGCCCGGCGCCTCTGCTCGCCTCCAGCCCGCAGCCCCGGCCTTGGAAGATGTGTGGGCTGGGGTCTGCTGGGGAACTGGTGCCTTTCGTCCCCGCTCCCCGCCGATGGCTCTGATCTCCTCTGCCACTCCCACGACCCCCAGCCTGGGACCCTCGGCCTGTCCTGCCAGGAGCGGGGTGTGCATTTCCTCCTGTGGCAGCCACCTGCCAGTCGCCTCGGAGTATTTTTCCATCATGTGTCCCTGCCTTGCTGGGCCACTGATCCCTCGTAGTTAGAGACGATTGCCCCTGCTTCACTGCTGTCTCTTTGGCTTTCTGGTCTTCACCCAGCCTATTCCTTGGCCACATCCTGCTCGGACCTTGCTCTTGGCTGGTGCTGCCTTCTTGGAAGCTTTGAGAAGAATCCACGGCTTCAGCTGGGGGTGCAGGTGGAGGTCGTTCTTGTTCAATATATACTGGCTGCAGAGGTAATGCCTGGGCAGCCATGGGCCGTTGGCTCATCCATGGTCTCTCTGGAGCCATCTTCTTCCTCATCAGTGTGACTCTCCTGTCCGTGCGGCACCGTGGGGCTCGGGAAACGACTTGGTACCTGCTGCTTGGGGAGGGCACATGGGAGAAGCCAGAGCAACGGAGTGAAGAGGGAGCCAGTGACAGGGGACAGACGGACCTACGAGTCCATCCTCCAGAGGGATCCAGGGCTGAGGGAAGCCTGACACTTGGGGACATCTTCATAGCTGTGAAGACAACCAAGAGATTTCATCAGAGCAGGATGGAGCTGCTCCTGGACACGTGGATATCCCAGACCAGAGAGCAGGTGAGCATACGGATTTGGACTAAAGAGAGGGTGTTTGGTAACAGGCTAGGAACAAGGTGTTGGTGGAAGGGGAGGCTGGGCACTGAAGTCCTACCCAGTGCTTTGCTTCATTTCCCCTAATTCTCACTTCTGTTCACATCAAAAGGGGGGATGGTATCCAGCAACATGTCTCACCAGCAGCTGCTTCATGAGAAAGGCTGATAGAAAGAATGAAGAGCTTCTGTGAACTCCTCCCACAAAGGCTGGAAGGATGAGTCCTTATAGCATCACCTGCCCCTGAACTAAGCCTGACTCTTTCAGTTGGAGGTGGAAGGGATTTAATTTCCTTTTTTTAACCAGTGCAGGCTGCCTGGGCCACAGCAGACTGAGAGGACAGACCATCCTGGGTCTGTATGAAATGGTGGTTTTCTACCTCCTAGTGCCATGACTTTGATAGATTTTGAGAGTAGTGCCTTCCTCTGACCCTCCATCAGGATGCCTGCATCATGCCTGCATACCCTTTGTCCCAGGGCAGTCTGGAGCAGCAGGCAGCAGAGTGAGGCAGGAGAACCTCCCTGGAGTGCAAGAGAGGTGTTTACAACTCTCTTGACTTCCCAGCACATCGGCACAACCCACACTTTGCTCTCCTGGGCATGATCTTGAAGAGATATCTGATGCAATTTTTTTTTTTTAACTGAGAGTGATGTTTCCACCCTTTGCAAAAGCAGAGTTTGGAGAGTTTCCTTCCTGTTAGAGGAACTGATGTGGGGCACCACGTTGGTGGTGCTGTGCAGACTGGCTTACTGGTGGGCAGAAGTACTCCCCAGGGCTTGGGTACTTCCTCCCTCGCAGAGCTGCTTCTCAAGAAAGAAGTGCACCCAAAGGGTGCCTCTGCCTGTGTGTGCTGGATGCCTGGAAGACAAATTCAGGCCTCAGTGAGGAAGGGGGATGGGGGTGGGGGTATCAGGTAGGAGAGTGCTTGAAGCAGTGCAGGGTTTGCTGGGTACCAGTGGTTTTCCACTTCATTTTGCTGCAACTGTCTGGTCTGCTGCGGTTGTCACAGGAAGCCATGTCCTATTTTGAGCATGCTTCCTCTCCTCTCTGTGCATCCCTCTCAGCAGCTGAGATGCCCTGCTTCCTTCTCCAGATGTACTACTTCTCTCTGCCAGACCTCATCTCAGCAGCATTTTGGAACCACCAGACCCAACCCCATGGCTTTGCTGGCATTAAGATGTTGTGGATAAGGCTTTTGGAGTGGGTTTTTAAGGAGCATCTCACCTCTCCCTCCTTGTGCCTTTTGACAGGCTGTTGCCTGGCCGTGCCACGGGTGACAGCAGTGAGGTACTAGCTGCCTGGATTCTTCTGACCCTCTCTCTTTGGCAGGCCCATGAAGGGGCATTGAATTTTCCATGCTGCTGCCAGGCTCTAGGAAAGCTTCACAGATTGAACAGGAGAATAGAAAGGGTAGAGCAGGAGTCTCTCTCATTTTTTAACTTGTTCAGTGTTTTCCTCCCTGTTCTTCAGTCCTCCATGTTTTTCTTAGAATCATAGGCTGGTGAGGTTGAAAGGGACCTCAAGGATCATCTAGTTCCAGCCCCCTGCCATAGGCAGGGACACCTCCCACTAGCACAGGTCACTCAAGGCCTTGTCCAGCCTGGCCTTGAATACCTCCAGGGAGGGAGCAGCCACAACCTCCCTGGGCAACCTGTGCCAGTGCCTCACCACCCTCACTGCAAACAACTTCCTCCTCTTCTGCTTTTTTAACTAAACAGCCTTGGGAGCGGGGAGGGGTGGGAGGTAAAGAGAAGTACATAAAAATCAAAAGCTTGTATATATACATATATATACTGCTGATGGAGGGCTTCTTGGAGGTAGGGCAAGGGTTAATTTTGAAAATTTGACAATATAGAAACCTCACTTAGCAAGAAACAGGAGAGCTTGCAATTTGCAAAGGACATTTGTTTGTTGTGGGGCCAGGGCACCTGATCTTCTATTGCTGAGTCTTTATGGAGAGACATAGGCTTTAAGAATCAGTCTTGAAGAGATCCAGGTCTCAAGGCTCTGATGTGCAGAGAGTGCCTACTCCTGGGGCTGACCCATCCTCTTGCTGTCTCAGTTGCCCTTACTCTCAGCTGGAGACTGGTTCAGTGGGTCCTTCTCTGCAGGTGGCCAGCAGGGAACTTTCAGCAGCTGGCCATGCTGCTAATGCCAAGCCTGGTTTCAGAGCTGATTACCTGCAGTGTCCTCTCGGAGGAAGCAACCCAGACCTCACAGGTCAGGCTTAGGTGACTGTAACAGGAGGCAGGAACATCTGTGGGTTTTATGGCTAGGACAGACTGTACTGGAGCCAAATTAAAAAGTCTTCTATGTTTGACTCTGTCAAGGTAGGCAATAAAAAATATTTTCCCCTGCAACTGCACTGTTTAAACAGAAGAGAAGATAGGCAGCTGGTGGGAGACAGGGAAGGGGAAGCATGAGGTGGGCAGTCTTCACTGGACCATGCTCTCTCTCTTGAGAACTGATCCACAGCAAACTTTCCATTAGAGCTTGGTGTGGAAGACATTTCAGCAAAAGGCCTTTTCCTCTGAAAGAGTTTCATCTAGTAAGGAGTGTTGGGTTTGATGATTGTTTAGGTTGGACAGCATCTTGGACAGCATCTTGGCTTACATTCCTGGCTCCAGCAGTTTTGATAGTGATAAGTCTAAACTTCTGGTCTGAAGTGAGATTTTGTTTGGTAACATAAACTGATTCTAGTACCTCCCCTCCTTTCAGAAACCCAGACAACCAACCTACTGAAATGGAATTTGGAATGCCCCATCCCAAACTGGCTTTCACATTTTCAGAGCTATGAACACACTGTAGATTTTGGATCTGCTCTCCAGACAAGACACAATGATATCTCTGCTGAGGTGTTTGCGTTCTGGAGGGATTTTCTTCCTAGAGAAATTATACCCTGGGAGCCTGGGAGATGAACGTGGCCCTGGACTGTCGAATTCCACATCTTTCTTTCCATTTCCTAGTTTTTCTTTGTTAGGCTGTTTAGCCAGTTTGGGGCCAGAAGGTCTCAAAAGTTTAGTGTTCATCCATTGCATGGGCTTTTATGTTCATGGAGAGCTGTCAGGAAAAGCTGATACCAGTGGTTCCATATCACTGTTGGCACTGCCCTCCAGAAGATGTCCTTTCCCTCCCAGTCATCTTCACTCCAGAATGAAAAGATGCTTTCTGTGCTGCATCCCTCCTCAGGCTCAGATCAGCTGCCCCACAGCAGCACCTACAGCCATCCTGGGCCAGTCTCAACAGTCTGAAGCACCATGACAGGGAGATCCTGCACAGTCCTGTAAATGATTTGATGGAGAGCAGACGAGTGGATACTGTGGGAAGGCTGCTTCCATCTACCTCTTTTGCCTGCAGGAACAAAAGTGACACAAAGTGTTCTCTGCTCACATGTCCCTGCTTGCAGGCAGAGTAGGACTGGCATGGCCAAGGAGACCTGAATCTCCAGCAGACTGTATTAGCATTGACAATGGTGGCTGGTATCTCCTTGAGAGAAACCTGTGCAGCTGGGCCAAATGGGCTGCAGGCAGCTTTTTAGCTGGGCCCTTCTCTTTCTCCCCCATTTCAGCCATCACATGTGGCTTTGCTGGGGTGGTAGTGGCTGCTGGTCCAGGTTGCCCACTCTCTGAGGCATGAGGGACTGAGAGTTGATCTGCCTATGCTATTGTGATCTCCTTCAGGACAGAGGCAGGGCCTCTCCAGCATCTCTGGAGTACTGTAGCCAGGTGTGCCATGGAAATCAGAGTTTGGGAGAGACAGATCAGATTTGCCTGGTGCTCACACTCAGAGCCCCTTCTTCCAGTTATTTTGGACAGCCTGCTGTTCCCTGTGGTGACAATGTGCCTTCATTGTCAGGTTCCTACAGAAACATCTTGGGTATCTGCAAAAAACATTTCCATCCATGCATCAGGAGTGAAGTGGGAACCTTAGAATATTTTCACAAGTAGAAAATCTGGGGAAAGACAGAGATTCCTATTTTAAGTTAACCAGATATGATCTTTATTAGCCATGTGATTTCTAGTCGGTTTTGTATCTGTAAGCAAGTAATTTCCAGCAAAAACGGTGCAGAATGTGTCAAAGTTTCCAGATTTTTTTTTTTTCTTAAGATTAAATATTTGTCATAGGGGAAATTTCTGGCTCTGGCAGGCTGGCGCTGGAAATCCCGTGCCACTGACAATCTCTGCCTTGCCTGAGGGTGCTGAGCCGGTCCCTGACCCACAGCGACTCCTTTACCTGGGTCTTAGCTAATTGCCTCTTGTCCCGTGATCACCTTTAAAGTGGTTGTAATTAAAGGACTTCGCCAGCGAGCCGGGTCAGGGCTGTGTGACTTTGCCGCAGCTCAGCTGTTGCGGGTTAATTTGCCAAGCCTCTGCGGCTCGTACATCTGAGCTCGTGAAACCTTCCTGCTGCCTCTGCTGGAGCCAGGTGGTCTCTAAAGGTCCTTCATTGTCTTCTTTTCACCTCCTCCCGGTGAGCGCCCATCTCCCAAATGCTGGCTGGGCGTGGGCAGATGTAGAGACTGTTGCCTCCCCCTTGGGAGCAATGTCAGCCCCTGGAGCTGTTGTCTGTCTGCCTTGTTCCCTTTGTCCCTGCCCAGGTGCTGCACTTAACCAGCCTGTGGGCAGCTGGTGGAGAGACTGTTTACAGCTCACGACTCCTTTTTGATTTCATGAAAGCTCATTTTCTGCCTGAGGAAAGCTTTTCTCCACTAGCCCTGATCCCCGCCTGGCCCTGAAGAGGGGTAGATGTGCCATATAATGGCATCGAGGAGGATTAGAGAGCCCTGGGGGTGGAGGAAGAGGAGGAGGAGGAGTCGGGAAGCGGCAGGGGGCTATGCAGACTTAACACTCAAACAGTTGTTCTCCTTTTAACCCGAGCATCACTCAGCCGCAGTGCTTTCGTTTTTCTGCCACTGACACCTAAGCCAGGGCTCGCTCAGCCACTCTCCCAGTGTCATTGGTCCCTTTCTCCCTGTTCCCAAGGGGCGGGGTACGTGTGTGCGGGTAAACCAAGCCACACAAGCACTGAGGATTGTGCCATGCGGGAAGCAGGAGCCAGCCCATCCCTCTGTTCGGCTGCTGCCTGGGAGGGGAGCGTGGCAGCAGAGAATGGACTGGCATGGCCACGGTGAGCCTGTCCATCTGCAGGGAGAAAGGGGTGGGGGGTCAGGAGGAGCACTGGCAACGGCCCTGAGAGTAACCTCCTTTTCTCTCTCTTTTTTTTTTTTTCTCCAGACCTATGTCTTCACTGATGAAGAAGATGATGCCCTGAAGAGGAGAATGGGTAATGGCCTGTCCTCTAACGCCACCTCCCCCCACCTTCAGCCTCTGACTTGCTATGGCACTGGGAGGCATCCTGGCATGAAGGGCAGCTCTCCTATGGCTCTTGAAGCACTCTGCTCACCAGATCTGGTGGGAGGCCTCCAAGCTGGAGTGGTGATGATTTGGTTTAGTTGATTTACTCCAGGGTATGCAGCCAGCTGGAGGCATGGTGCTGTCTGCCTTAAAGCTTCTGTGGGTGGAAGCTACCCATGAGAGAGAGCCCTTCGGCCCCTGTACCCTGGCTGGCAGTGGAAGTGGAATTGAGGCTGATAGGTGTCCTAGTCTTGGCTGAGATATTTTCATCTCCTAATACAGGGGAAGGATGCAGCCCACATTACTGTGGGCTCAGACTCCTGTTTGGGGGGGCACAGGGAGGTGGGTGGTGAACAAACCTTGTCCCACTCCAGAGGTCCTCCCTGTGACTGTGTGAAGTGGGCCAGCCCTAAAGCACATCTCTCCTGGCAGGTGATCATGCCATCTTCACCAACTGCTCTGCTGAGCACAGCCACCTGGCCCTCTCCTGCAAGATGGCTGCTGAGTTCGATGCCTTCCTGGCCAGTAGCCAGAGGTGAGCCAGGCCTGCTGTGGGGGGACCCCTGAGAGCAGAAGGCACCCTTCTTACTGCAGACCTCTTGTGTCTTCATCCCCTCTCCCCCTAGCTGGTTCTGCCATTTGGATGATGACAACTACCTGAACCCTCAGGCCCTTGTGAAGCTCTTGTCCTCCTACTCTGCAGCGTGGGAGATTTACCTGGGGAAGCCCAGCCTGAACCGACCCATCCAGGCCTCTGAAACGCTGCCCAACAACCAGACGGTACAGCCCACGGCGCCCTGGGGACAGTGGGGTGGTTGTAGTGCTTTGGTTCACAGAATCACTGAATGTCAGGGGCTGCAAGGGACCTTGAAAGGTCATCCAGTCCAACCCCCCTGCCAGAGCAGGATCTCCTGTAGCAGACCACATAGTCAAAACCTGCCTGGATGTGTTCCTATCTCCAGAGAGGCAGGCTCCACAACCCCCCTGGGCAGCCTGTTCCAGTGTTCTGTCACCCTCCTCATGTTTAGATGAAACTTCCTATGCCTCAGCTGCCACCCACTGCCCCTTGTCCTGTCATTGGGTATCACCAAGCAGGGCATGGCTCCATGATCCTGGCTCTCACCCTTTACGTATTTATAAACATCGATGAGGTCACCTCATAGTCTCCTCCTCTCCAAGCCAAAGAGCCCCAGCTCCCTCAGGCTCTCCTCATAAGGAAGATGTTCCATTCCCTTAATCATCTTTGTGGCTCTGCACTGGACTCTTTGACAGTGATCATAGATGTACCCCAAGAACAGACAGGACCAGAGAGCAACAGGCAACAGCTGAAAAGTTGCTGATATTGTCTGAACGTGGTTTTTGATGTTAATTCAATCCCATCTACCAAGGAGAAGAGTCCCATGCTGCTGCTGTGCCTTTGGGTGCCTGTCTGCCAGGAGATAAACCTGCCTTGAGCAGCCCACCTGCTGCTGCCACCAGGAACTTGGCTTCTCCAAATAGGAGGAGGTCACAATCCATGCTGTGCTCCTGGCAGATTCTTCTTCTGGGCAACAGTCTATGGGCTCTGGGGTGACAATAGGGCTGTGTTTTTCTGGCATCAAAGCTGGGTCTCCAGCATTTCTGTCTCGGGGAATATGCTGTTGTCTGAGCCTGTGACACTGATTTTCTCTGCTGTTCTCTCCAGAAACCTGTGCGCTTCTGGTTTGCCACGGGAGGGGCTGGGTTCTGCATCAGTCGCAAGCTGGCCAGTAAGATGGTGCCATGGGCCAGGTAAGCTGTGCAGCTGGTGAGTGTGGGAGCCTCTGGGGACAAGGAGCATGGCTACACATTAATTCCTGGCAGCTTCAGACCTGGATTTGTGTGTGGTGTCTGTAAGGGTGCAGAGTGCCACATGCTGCACATCTGTAAGCCTGTGGGACCGGAGGGGTTGGGTCTACTACCTGATCAAAAAGAGGCAAGGGCAGGCACATCAGCAAGTGTGATTGTAAGATGATACACTCTCCTCTCCCCAGATCCTTTCCCAATCTTGGTTGTCACAAAATCACAGAATATTATGGGTTGGAAGGGACCTTGAAAGACCATTGAGTCCCCCCCAGTCAGACCAGGATTACCTCGAGTAGGTCACACAGGAATGCGTTCGGGCAGATCTTGAATGTCTCCAGAGGAGACTCCACAACCTCTCTGGGCAGCCTGTTCCAGTTACAGGAGCCAGAAAATTTGGTGGTCTGTCATCAAAGGATGGCCAGGATGTTACATTGCAGTGGAGCCATAAATAGCTTATTCAAGCTGCACAAGACTGTCCTGTTTCTTCTTCCTCCTGGTTTTGGCCAGGTGGTCCCACTGATTCTCTTGTGCTGGCTTATCTGACTCCTCAGGGATTCAGTGTAGCTCACTAAACAGGTGGAAAAGTCACTTGTCAAAAATCTGCCAGCTCTCTACATCAGCTGCCTGAGGAGCTGGGTGTGTATCAGGGACACCACCCAACAGTTGGTAGGACAGCATGGCTGAGAGGTCAAAGAGCAAACTCTACCCTACTCTTTGCAAGTGGAACTCAGGGATTTCTTGCCTAGTTCCAAGATTTACTCTGGTTTTCAGTGAAGTCATTCATCCCTCACCCAAGTGGATGTCTATCTCCTCCCAGGTCTTTCCCTCACCCAAGTGGATGTCTATCTCCTCCCAGGTCTTTCCCTCACCCAAGTGGATGTCTATATCCTCCCAGGTCTTTCCCTCACCCAAGTGGATGTCTATATCCCCCTAGGTCTTTCTCTCACCCAAGTGGATGTCTATGTCCTCCCAGGTCTTTCCCTCACCCATGCAGCCCTACTCTTTTCTAGTGGCAGGAACTTCCTGAGTACTTCAGAGCTCATTCGCCTGCCAGATGACTGCACTGTGGGTTACATCATCGAGTGCAAAGTTGGTGGGCAGCTGCTGCCCAATGTGCTCTTCCACTCCCACCTGGAGAACCTGCAGCTCATCCCCACCTCTCGGCTCATGCAGCAGGTGAGGAGCGGAGATGGAGCAAGATGGGGGTGTGTGAGGAAGGAGAAGTGGAAGGAAGCTTAAAGGTGCATTTCTCTGTTGGTGGCACTGATGTGGATTGAATCAACTGTCTGCTCTTTTGGGGAGGCTTTGCTGGCAAATGCTTCTTTGAAGTAAGGAGCAGATGTTGCCTGCAGCACAGACGCCAGGTGCCATACTCCTGGTGTCAGTGGTGGGGAGTGCATATATAGGATGTGATGAGAGGATTGAGGGCATCTCTGGGGGAATATGGCACAAGGACAAGGGAAGGGACTTTGACATGGCATTGTGTGTGCCTTGTGTGGGGAGATAACAAGGTTGGGGGGGGCTTGGGGAGGCAAAGGGTTGGCCTGATGGACCATCATGGGAAGGAAGGCAGGAGAGGTGTGGAAGGCGGAGGCCAGGCCACCATAGAGAGAACCAGAGTGGGAATTTCTGTCACCCAAAGCAAGTTCCTTGCCCCTGAACTCACCTCATTTTCCCCCAATCTCACTACTCTTTGCAGGTCACCCTCAGCTATGGTGTCTTTGAGAACAAACTCAATGTTATTGAACTCAGTGGCCCCTTCTCACCTCAAGAGGATCCCTCAAGGTATAGGGCATGGGTGCTCTTGGCATGGTGAAGGTGGTGTGAGCCCTCAGACAATAGGCTGGGAAGAGGAGGCAGCCAAATGGGGTGCAGGAGGTCTGAGAGTGAGGAACAGAAACCTTACATTCTCATGGCTTGTTGAGCAAGAGGCACACCAGCCTTAAGCTCTTTGTGAAAGCTTATGAACTTTGCAAAGCTTTTTGGATGAGTGAGAAGAAAGGGAATATCAAAACACTTTATCTGGACAATTTCTGAGCCAGAAGTATTGCCATTTATTTCACATTTTGAGACTGAACAAGCTAGCCTTTTACCTCTGAGACTGGAACAAAAAAATGTTCTTTTAAACTCAGGAAAGGAAATTCTGCTTGCTTTTTCCTTTTTTGTTTTGCTGAGAAAACTGAAGGGAAATAAAGAAAAAGGTTCACTTCAGGCTGACTGCAAACAAAAGTGTTCTTTGATTTACTTTCTCTGCTTTCAGTGAACAAACCTAAAGTTGTTATTTGCAGAGCATGGGTAGGAAGCTCTTGGCTGGAGATAGCAGGGGTGGGAAGTATCTAGGTGATGAAAAGAGCATCAACAGAACCATGAAGCGGGGGCTGGTGCAGTGCCTATCTCCCTGCCTGTGATCAAGGTGAGCCATGGGCTTGGGCTACATGGGCCAGAGCTGGATTCAGGTGTCACAGAGAGGCCTGGCAGCTTAGCTTTGCCGAGAGGCAAGCAACCAGTCCTGGAGCTCTGTAGTGCAGGGTGAGTGCCTGATGTGGGATGGGACATGAGGGAGAGCTCTTCCATTCTCCAGCTGTGCACGGGTGTAAAAACTGTCACCTGACCTTCCTTTGCTCTCTCCCCAGCAGGTTTCGATCACTCCACTGCCATCTCTATCCCAACACCTCCTGGTGCCCGCAGGCTGTTGGCTGGTGATGCCTGAGCCTCAGCTACAGTGGGTCACAGTGACATCCATTCACCTTTTGCATGTGCCAGGTGGGACACTGAAGAAGCTTGATGCTCCAAATTCCCCCTTTTCTGTGATGATTTTGGGGCTACATGATAGCTTTTTTGGTCCTTTCTGAGTACTGGTGACACAGGGTGAGAGTCAAGATCTGTCCCAAGGATGGACAACGGAGTCTTCCCATCTGTGCTAGGATATATGCAAGGGATGGGAGCAGGATGCCTTCCTGAGCAGCTGAAAGACTGAATAGTGACTGCTGGGCATCTGGATAGAGATGGGGACCTGCTGCTACTCCTTGCTGTGGATTCATCCTGATGGACCCAGAAAGATCTGGGTATGGGTAATCAGTGCCCAAGTGAGGGTGGCTAATAGTGTGTCCTGGTTCCAGCCTCTCTGAGCAGGGCTTCTGCCCGTGCTTTCCTCACCACCCACTCCTCCTAGCTGTAGACCCTTGACTGAGTCTCTGATTAATCAGGGTCTGTAGAAATGGAAAATGTGGCCATGTCTGTGCTGCATGAATGTTGGAGAAGTGCAGTCCTTGCTCAGCAGAGGGGAGATGGGCAGGAAGTATAAAGAATGAGGAATTCCTCCTCTGATGGGACAAAGGAGAGAGTGTGGCCTGGGGGACCCAGGAGGAGACAGGCTGAGATGAGGATAACTCTTGCTCTGAACATTGAAGGCTTGATCTTGTATGGCCCTGCATTATCACTCTCTTTTTACCTTCTTGATATGGGGTCAGGATAATCTCTTGCTCTAATTACCAACCTGTCGTCTGAGATTAGACTCCAACTCCTACCTGTGAGAGACGAGACATGAAGGATTAGAACTGCCTGAAAGGGAAGAGAAAGGGAAGAGATGGAGAAGGAGGACTCAGGAGCAGATTAGAGGTTACAGTTTTATAATCTTCTCTGTGCCCCAACCAAAAGTTAAGTCATGAAGAAATGGAAACAGCAAGGCAAAGACCTTTTTACTCTGCTTTATTCCTCCAGACACTAAAAGCAGCTTTCTGCCTTCTTGCTGTCCCTGCTGAATGCAATGGGGGAAGGAGCAAAAGCAAACAGGCTACAAGCTTTCTGGAATGTTTGTGGAGAGACCTTTACTCAGTACAGAGCCTGGCATGAAATCTGGACGACCCTGCTTGCTGGGGAATGAACTTTGGCACCATTTTGTCCTTACACATGCAGTTAAATGGCTGGGGGAGAGTGTTGCAGGGAAAGCTGGAAGGCGAAAAGGCCGTTTTAAGTGGCGGGTGGTGCCACAAACAGGTATTTCACTTCAAAGTGTGTTTCAAAACACACCAGTGGGATCTGTGAAAGATTCCTGTAATCTCCAGATGAAAGGACAAATGCCCTTTCTCCAAAGAGCTTCTCAGCTTTGATGCTACTGATGTGACTAAGCCTGCTGTTGGTGGGCTGGAAGAGCCAAGGGCGACTCTCACTGTGCCTCTACCATTTTGAAAACTGGCCACCCTCTCACCTCCTCCCACTCCCTGACAAGCACCAGCATCTCCTACACAGCACACATGAGGTTTAAAGGAAAGGTGTCAAGAGGACCTTCCACCTCTGTCAAGGGGATTCTAGAAATAAACAAGCACTTTAATTGCAGGAGGAGCAGAAAGCAGGAGCCTGTTGAGCTGTTTTCCAGCCTGGTCATTCTTACTGGCATTTAATCAGCTTGTGATGCAGCACAGAGCCCTGCATCCTTCTTTTGGACAGCATGCCTTTCAGCTGGAAATTCATCCTCAGCAGGGGCAGGGGCTAGCTGGTGCCAGTGACTGTTCCTGGTGTCGTGCAAAAACGCTTGGCACACACAGCTGCACAAACCCAGGAACCATACAGCTCAAACCAGGGACACCCTACTATTGGAAGGTAGGTGCAGCATAAAGAAGTCCTGCTCTGCAGGGCAGATGTTTTGATTTGAACTCAAGCAGAAGATGAAAAATGCTTCATGAGAAGAAATGAGAATCTTCAAGAGAAATCTACACTACCTGTGTGTCTTTTTTTAACCCCCATTCAACCTTTCAGCTGTTGTTAATTGAGTCTTTGAATTAAAAGGCCAGTACTAGCTGTAGACATCCTGGTGACAGGCAAAGCAAAATGCCTGAAGAAGCAGAAGGAGAAACTGGTACTGCAGCTCTGCTTCACTGGGAAAAAGCAAAGCAGAGAAACTGGAAGCCCACTTTGGATCCTGGCCTCAGCTGCTCTGAATTACCTGGTGCCTTTTGAATGACTGAAGATCAGATATTAAATGGGTTGAGTCCTTGAGTGGCTACACAGGGACTGATTTAAGACTGGGCTTCATTGCTGGAGCAGTTAAGTGCCACTTCTGTGGAAAATGTCTTGTCTCATAAGGAAACTGAGAACAGATGAGAAGATGTCTGGGGCAAGGTATCTTTTGGGCTGTGGAGAAAGGAATGACAGAAAAATCCTGTTATGCCTGTGACGACAGTGCATGGGAAAGAAAATAGCTTCTTGGAGCTGACAAAAGAAACCAGGTTTTCTCTAAGAACAGAGAGACAGCTTAAGGGGACATTCACCACATGAAATCTGATCAACGTTAAAACCTGAGTTAAAATTAGTCGCAGGAATGGTTCCTGCCCCTGGGGCTGGCTGTCAGATGTTGTGGTTTTACAGACTCATTTTCCTACTTTATTAAAATGTTTGTTTAGCTGCTTGGGCAAATGAGAAACAACCTCACGTGAAAAACTTTTTCAGGGGTCTGTCTTTTTTAATTCTCCTTCACAATTTTCTGATGTAACAGCAAAAGTTTTTTGGAAAGGTTCCACTGGATCTATTAATACATTTTTTTTTTTCTTTCTCTCTCTCTCTTTATTTTTTTATATCTCACTTTCTCTGGTTCATGCTCCCTTTTCTCATTGCAGAAAAAAACCCCAACCCACCTCTCCCAAGAAGGAAAAGGGATGGAGATGCAGTCTTTATATTTTACTGGGAAAAATGGGGTCAAAGTCAAAGGTGTTGGCACGACCCTGCTGTTGTACAACATTAAGTATAATTCAAGGTTTCAAGTACAGAGACCTCTGCCTGCCCAATGCCATAGCAACCAACACTATTAATGATGTCTAAGCTGTATACTGAAGATTCAGAAAAAGGAGAAGGAGGGGAACAAGAAGCAGTTACAGTATTTGAATGTAAAGTATTAAGTGAGGCTTTCATGTTAACAATATCCTTTCTTCACTTTCCCCCTTAGCTGTGAAGAATTTTTGTAAGGAAACCCCCATTTGACAGTGCAAAAAAAAATGCTAATGACTACCCTTTCTTTAGGGGAAAAGAGGAGTTACTTGAAATAGGTGGGAAACTGCAGTTGTTGCTAAAGACTTGAAGGGGAGAGAGAAGAATAGCAATGCTAGACAATTCTCCTGTCTCTGTTGCCAGCTCCTCTTACCAGCTCTGCTGCAAGGAAAAGCAGATTTCTAAGGCACTGAGAGATTTACCCGACTTGTACCCTGATTGCAGCCTTCAGCTCTTTCCCCAGGCCTCTTGCTAAATATGCAGCCTTCAAAAGATGAGTAGTTTGTTAGACAGAAGCCAAAAGGTGAGAGATAGGAAAAGACAGATAGGGGAGTGGAGAGAGAGAAACCACCAAGTGGAGGAGAGATGGGGATTTCAGCTATCCACTGAGAGTGATTTTGGGAGATGCCCAACAATGCCCAGCACTAGCAGGAAAGGGAATGTTGCCTGGAACTCCAGCTCTGGATATTTTTTTTGTGATCAGAATAATTGTAGCCCACCAGTACCACAGAGGATGCCAACCCAGGATGTGAGTTACTTTGGAAGAGGTGAGATCAGGTTGGCTGGCCTCTGACCTTGTCTCTTTTTTTAACTAACACTCCAGACAGGTCACATCTTTTTATCCGACAATTATACTTAATTCCTTCCAGCAGATTTTGCCTCTTAATTTTGGTACTTCCTCTGCCCTTGCTTAAAATGCAGGCTCTTCAGACAGTCCAGGAATAGGATCAGCAGCTCTCTTCATTAACTTAATTTATTTTGTCTTCAGTCCCTGACAAACCCTGCAAGGCAGCTTGCTTGCCCTTTGCACCACAAGGCACAGGGTTCTGCTCGTGTGACCCCCACCCTTCTGGATGGATTTGGAGGTGAAGAAGTGTGGGTGACTGCTCTGTTTGGTAACTGTATTGGCATAGACAGGGATGCACCATCCTTATGTTCTTCCTTAAGGCACCTGCTAGCAGCTGGTGCCAGAGATGGGGTCTTACATGAACTAGGACTTTAGTCTGGCCCAAATGCTGCTTGACTTATGACTCCACTGAAGAGGATGCAAGTGTTAGTCTAGACATAAGCAAGGCCAGGAAGAAGAGCAGCATCACAACTGTACAAATAACTGTTTTTATTCTTAACCAGCTGATGAAGGAATTTTTCTTGTAGACTTTCTGCCCAATTATGTGGGAGGTTAAAGGAGTGCAGGGCCGAGCTGTTGTTGCTCAGCTGGCTTTGCCTATTTAAGGCTGTTCCTTGACAGCCTGAAATTTTGGTAACTCTGTGTTTGATTGAGCCTGGACTTCAAGAAAGCTGGAAACTCATCTCTCTCTCTCTCTGTTTGAACTGTTTGTGATTAATTACAGACCCTGAAAATGGGCTCCTTGCCTATCTCTCATGTTTAAATTTCCTTCTGGGATTTTGCAGGGCTAAGGAGCCTCTTCAGATGTTACCTCTGACTGTGCTTTGGTCAAGCCTCCCTTGGTTTTGCTGGGAGCTGCATCTGATTCATAGCAAACTTTGAGAACAAATTGCACTGAATGCTTTGTACATGGATTTGCTGGCCCTGACCCTTCTGCTGTTGCTCGAGAAGAAGACAGTGTTGATTTTAGAAACATAGGAAAAAGAAGTGCAGCTAACCAGGGTGGTTGCTTTTGGAGAGATGCTGCTATTCTGAAGCCCTGCATTGCCTATCCCACCCTCAAAAGTGGGGCACAGAGAGAATCTGCAGCTGGTGCCTTTGGCCATGATGTTATCGTGTGGAAGATAGGCCATGAAATATCCAGCATGTGCACTGACAGAGAATCCAGCAGCCCTAGTTGTGTGAGCCAAGGCCAGCTTGTGCCTGGTGTTGGACTGAGAGAAGAATGGAATGCTTCCAAGCAGAGAAAGGTGGGAAAGGAGAAGGCTCACAGGATAGATGATGTAGTATTGTCACATCTAGGCAGGGAAACAAAGCAGTCTTTGGGACAGGGAAGGGCAGAGTTCTGAAGCAAAGATCCCTCTCCACTCAGAAATACCATGGAGCAACAGATCTGAAGGATAGTTGATATAAACACATAGGAAGGGAGAGGGGAGGATGAAGAAAGTGGTTTGGATAAGAGAAAGACCCCAAACAAAATCTACATCCTCTTCATGGCTGTATTGAGTCTTGATGAATGCTGGCCTGAGGACCAGTCCCTTGAGTCTTAGGGGTCCAACAAAAAGAAGGGAAAGCTGGAAAGGAAGAGGCAATGACTGTTTTATCCTAGCCACGTGCTCAGTGCTGACCTGTGGCTCCTCACTCATGTCTGCTCCTGTAGCAGAGGAGAGGTGGGGTGTGAAAATGTCATCAGCCTTTATTCTGTGCTGTAGTCTGCCAGGGGAGGCTGCATGCAGCTTGGCTTTCATGAAGGCTCAGAGAAGCAGCAGGCTGGGGCAATGAGCAGGATGGATGTGCTGAAAAGACTCTGCCCCCTCCTCACTGCCCCACCTTCTCCACATCACCATCAGCTTTGGCTGGAGAGAGGCTGACTGCAGAAGCTGGCCGAGCTCTCTCTGATTTGCAGTAGTGTTTCCTCTAGCGTGCAGGGGACAGCACTCCGCTCTGGGCTCACAGGCAGACCTGTTTCCCAAAGGCATGGCGTGGAGTGCAGACAGACAAGGTCTTGGTGCAGCTGCTAGGGAAAGCAGGGCCCCTCCACAGCCCCCTCCCTTTCCCCCGGCATTCAGCTAGTGTTGGACAGTGTCTGTTTTTAGCAAAAGTCGCGGATTCAACAGCTGAGCTGATTTCCAAAGGGACATATAAAACAAACAGCCTGCCATCTGCTCTATTGTCCTGGAATAGCGGCTTGGAGGGTGCGGGGAGAGGGAAGGAGGTGCAGGGAGAGGGTGGGCAGGAGAGGGAGCGGAAGAGAAGGCAGAAAAGGGAGGCACGGAGGATGTGGAAGGGGAGGGTGAAAGTGAAGACTGAGGTGGGGGGTGGTGGTGTGTGTGGGTAAAGGCGAGCTGTGTGAAAGCAGAGACGTGGTGAGGGGAGAGAACCAGAGGCAGGCACGGGGGCAAACAAGGCTTGCTCGGGATCACCCTGGCTGGATCTATGTCAGCACTGCAAGCCACAGAGGCAGGCACCTCTGTCACCCCTGTCCTTGCAAAGCCACAGCCTGACTGCAGAAGAAGCAAACTGGACTTAGTGACCTGGATAATCACTCCCCTTCCACCCACACAGCCCTGCCTGCCTGTCCTAACCCCCCCCCCCATGCTGGCTTTTATTGAGTGCCGCAGGGCAGGGATTGAACTCCAGGTTTGGCAGCAGAGTAAATAACAGCAGCATTGGCCTCTCTGGCCCAGTGTGGGAGGAGGGTTGGTTTTAATCAAAGGTAAATAACAGTCAATATTCTCTGACCCTTAATCCAATTTCCTAGAACTGGAGAACAGTGTTCCAGCTTAGAGACATGGTGCTGGCCCACAGGAGAGGGATGGCTACCCAGCCAGCTGCTGGGCACAGCCAAGGTAGGCAGAACTGGTGATAATGCCACAAGGCAAGCAGTTCACCCCATCTGGTCTAGAACTGTGCTGCTCTGACTCTACCTGGTGGATTTTCTTTGCTTCAGTCATCCCAAAAGATGGGGCTGACTTGCTGGCAGGCATCACATCCTCCTGCTTTGCTGACAGGAGAGTTGGGACCCAGTTGATGCCCCACATCCACATCACTGAAGGACAGTTTGCCCTCCATGGTGGCCTGGTGATTATGAAGTTGTGCTTGCTGTTAAGTGGCCATGGCAGGAATCCCTATGTGTTCCTGCTACATGCTAAGTGTGAGTAAGATCACAGTGTTGGAAAGAGATGTCTGTGTTGTCATTAGTCTGGCAACAACACAAGAGTCTGTGATTGGAGAGCGTCACACATTAGAATCACAGAGGCAGTTATGGAGTTCTCAGGAGGCTGTCTAGTCCTGCAGTAGGATCAGCCATCTTACACCCCTTCTGTCAGATGTTCTTCCAGCACTCTTCAAACAAGTTGTTCTAGCCCAGACCATTGGTGTCAGATTAGAAAATGAGGTTGCTGGTAACAAAGGACTTGTACCAGGCTGAACTTGGAAGGGCAGGTTTCTTCTGCAACTCTGTGCCAACATTGATTTGTAGATGCCCATGGAGCAACACTGTCAGACTCTGGAGCACTGCTTTCCCCTCTGTGGGGCAGCTGACTTGCAATTCTCTGGAACAAAAAGAGCCTGGTGAGGCCAAGACATATTTGTAAAGAAGCAGAGGAGCCCACTTCCCTTCCAGTCCTTTAATCTTGCAAAATGACCTGGCAGTCCACAGCAGGGGCTTGAGCTGCTGTGGAGGCAGAGCACCTGTCTACCCTGTGGGTGGACCATGATTTTAAGACCACATTTCAGATCAAGCCTTTTGTAAGTCTCGAGACATGGAGAGAAACCTCCTGGCCAAAAGCTGCCTGGTGGTGAATGCCACTCAACATGCAGAGCCACTTGTATGACTGCCAACTCCTGGTCATACAGTCTGGGTACATCAGGTCCAGGTGGGATATCCAAGTCCATCCTGCCATCTCAGTCTCTACTTTTCCTGTGTAGATGCCCAGATCCTGGGATCCAGGAGCAATGAGGACAGACAGCACCCAGACACATCTGGAGCAACACAGGCTAGGAGTACTGAGAGCCTAGCACAAGGAGGAGTGGGGTCTATCTTATAGAGACAGGTTAAGGGGATGGTTGATCCTTACAATAACCCATACAGGCAGGTCAGAAACGCAGATCCAGAGATGTTTTATGTTCATTCAGCTCTCCAGCCTTGGACATGTGATTTACTACCAGTCATTCAGTCCTGCCCTTAGAGAGTCCGGGGCTGGGGGGGTGGGAAATTTCTGTTGCATCTAGTTGACTGTGTTTCTTTTCCTCTTGCTCAGCTCACTCCAGGAATCACACTGACGTCTTTTGTAACTGTTTGAAGTCACATGAATGGTCTCTGCCCTCTGTGCAGGAGAGGGGTCAGGAGGACGTGGGGGACTGTGGGGCCTGAGGCTGGTAGACGGCAGTTGCTGGTCAGCACCATGGACAGGGACGGACCCTGTCTCCTCCTGTCTTGGCTTCCTTTGCCTTTTCCTGCCTCCCTGCCCCTGCCTCCCTTCCCCTGCCCCCTCCCCTTGGTTCAGGGTCACAGGCACAACCCTGCTTTGGCGTGCAGCTCGCACAAGCCCCATTTTTGCTGTTGCTTAAGAACAAATACACAGTGCTGTGGCTCTGTATGCAGCTGCTCTGAAGCTGTGGCTTAGATCTGGGTTATTTTTTGCAGATAAATCCTCTTTTCTATCAGATTTGACATCAGGCAATCCCTCCAGATCCCTCCTTTTTTTACCCTGTCTGATTTTCCTCTTCTCTTCCCTGCCCTGTGCTCCCTTTCCTTGCATCTGTGCTCTTCCCTCTATATGCCTCCCTCCCCTTTTCTTTCCCTATAGCCAGCTCTCTGTGAATATAATTTTATCTGCTCACTTTCTGCTGCTCTGCATCTTCACATTACTCTTCGTGTCTCCGCTGCCCTCAAATGTATGTATTTTACTGCTTTCCTTTTTGTGTCTCTTTTTCTCATTCCCTCTCCTTGCTGTTTCTCTGTGGTCATTTTCACATCTTTGCCCTGGAGTTCTGCATGCTGAGGTCAGGTGTAGAATACCTAGTATGTGCTGGTTTTGGGGGGACCTTCTGTAGCCAGGTATCCTCTGCAGGCTACTTAGCTGTTTTATGTGTTGCTACTTGACTTCCAGCTGATCTGAGGAGGAACTTCCAGGGTGGTGGAGGCAGAAGGCAATCACAGGGAAGGAATTAAAGCTACAAGCAGTCTGGGAGACAGTTGGAGTCACAGGCTGATGGATGGTTTGACTGGGTAGAGCTCTGACAAAAAAACATTTCTCATATCTCAGAACCCTGGTCTGTTTTCCTCATGTTCTGTGCCCACAGAGAACAACCAGCCTAGGAATGTGGCAGAATGCTGTAGAGACCTGGAGGGAAAGAAGCAGCCTGCAGGGAGCTGCAGTCAAGGTTCATTACAGGAATCCAGTGCAGGTTTCTGTCTCTCCAATCTTTTCCTCAGAGTCCAGTCTGAGTGGCATAAGAATCATCCTTGGCTTCCCCCTGGGAGCTTCTCAGGCTCTGAGATGTCCCCGAAGTAGGTTTCCAACATTGCTGCAGGACACCAGTAATGTGCATTGACTTACTTGGTAAAGCTGGTACCTAGCAGGCAAGAAAGGAGGTTGAGGGCTTCAGTGCTGCTTGGAAGTGGTCCAGCTTGGGATAAAGGGATCTCAGTTTCAGTTGCTGAAAATCCTTTTAATTTAGAGGAGCCCAGGGAACTCCCAGCCTGACGTCACTTTGGTTGGGATTTAGCTAGGGAACCATGGAGAATGGGATCCATGACAACACCTTAGGCTTCTGAATTCGAGTAGTGAGGAGAATGGAAAATCTTGACTGTCTTTCACCTTTTTTTGGGTGCCTTTTAAAATGGGAGGCCTTGTGGAAATGCCAAACCCCCATCCACAGGTGAATGGAGTGCAGCAGTTGAAGGCTGAGTAGATGGGTCTGGAGAAACAGCAGTTGTGTTCAACTTCACTTGCTCAGCAAGACACAGCATGGCATCCAGGAGAGCTTACAGCCTGTTTGGAAGAAGCAGTGGATTTTGTGTCAAGCTGGAGTTGTTTCCTGTAAGGTGACATTAACATTTCCCCTAGACAAAGTCTTGCTGGCTTGGGATTCTTGCAGCACTGTGGGTTAATAGGAGCAGAGGCTGGCTCCGCATTGTCTGTGGCTCGACATTTAGATGACAGTCAGATGGGGAGAGAGGGCAGTGGTTGCAGCAGTGCTTAGTGAAAAGCTGAGTGAGATGAAAGTAAAGTTTTTAGTCCACTTTGGACACTTAGCAGCTTACTTTTTACATTACTCTAACAAAGGCCAGGGAAGAATGATCACCACTGGTAGCTCCCTTCCTGGCAGGCAGCTGCCATGCACAGCATTTCAAGACCAAAAGCAGTCCCAGTGAGGGTGCCTGCACTGTCTATTAGTCTCATGCTGAAGTCTTTTGATGGACTGCACGTCTAAGCAATTTCAGTGTCTTCTTCCAGTGCAGGACACAGCACTGTTCCACTTGCTGAGGCTGCAGGACACCTTTGTTTGCTCCTTTAAAAAAAATATAACCCAACAAATCTCCTTCCTCTGCATATTTTTTTCCTGTCACTGTTTTGTGATATTTACAAAAGACAGTTCCTGATGGAAGTGCTCTCAGGGCTCTGCTGACTACCCATGACACGTGGGAGGAAGTTTCTCCTCAGAGACTCATCTGGGACTATTCCCTGCTCCATCAGGCCCTCTGGTACTGGCATGGCCAGTGCCTCTCTGCATCTCTCCCTCATAGGCCCCCAAATAGCTCAACACAGCACCCCAGTCTCAAACTCCCTGGATGATCCAGTTTCCATTGCATCTTTACAACTAACAACTGCCTTGAACAGTGACCAGCCTTGGTATTCAGCATTTCTGCAGCACTTCAGCCTGGAAGGAGCTCCAAGAGAGCACTTCTAGTTAGTTCACAGGTCAGGTCAGTGATACCCCTGCTTGAATGACTTAGCTGCTGAAGCACAGTGACCAGCTCCAGGGAGGGACTTTAACTCCTTGGATTGTAATCCTGCTTTCTTCTTCTCTCCTCTGTTGATAGCAACAGAAAGTAACTTCTGTAGCTCTAAAGCCCACAGATAGTGCATCAGGTTTTCTGCTGTTCTATCATAGACCCACAGGCACTTTGGACGTCCATTCTGAGTGCACATTCCTGGGAGATTCCTTATTGCAACCCAGGAATCCACCCTGAGGTCCAAACCTGGGTGCCCTGTGTTCAGGCAGAATGATCCCAGCCTTCCCTACCAGTTTCAGTGTGACAAATTGAGACAATCAAAACGTGAGGAGATATTTAGGGGAGCTCTGGAGGAAAATTTAAGGTGAGGAATGAAGGCCTTCACATCCCAGTGTGATGGAGGTTCCTAGCCATCCAGAGCAGGTGAGTGGCCAGAGTGTTTTGCCCCAACTCTGTGGAGTCTCATTCAAAGTGGCCAGACCATCCCTTCCTATCACAAGGTGAACTATCTGAGCCTCCCGAAGCCTAAAGGAGAGTGTTCTCCTCAGCCACTTTCACCATACTTCTGATTTTCTTGCCTTTTGCAGCAAAGCAGCAGAGGATGGATTTTTTTCTTCTCACAGAATTAGTAAGATACCCAAAAAGCCCCTGGGAGCCCCTGCCACACCTCCACAGGAACACTCAGCAAGCATGAGAGCGATGCCTGCACTCTCCTACTCACATCCACAGAGCCAAGTGCTGCCCTACAGTTGTTTCTGTCCCAGCTTGCCCAGCCCGTGGGCTCCTCTGGGGCTGTGACCCAGCCGTGCCAGGAGTCTGTGCTGCTTGTGGGCTGGTTCGGATTGATTGCTGCTGGAGCAGTGCCCGCCATGGCTGGCGTGTCAAGGTCTGGCGGCGGCAAGCTGAGACCAAAATTTCCAGGGGGGTTGGAGGTGTGCGAGGCTTGGGCGATCCAACTCGTCCGGAAGTGGGGCCAGCAGAGGGCACTCCGATACCACCGCTCACCCACCGGGCCGAGCCCTCAGGTGGGGAACGGGGCCGCCCCCAAAGCCCTGCAGCCCTTCTCTGCTTTGCCCTGGGTGTAGGGGGCAAGAGGGATCGAAAGCAGCAGCCGCCAGCCGTGCTTTCTCCCCTTCTGGAAGGAGGAAATGGGTGAGGAGGCTGCAAGTGGAGAGATGTCCCAGGAATCTCCCGTGTCTGCCTCCATCAGTTTGTGGCAGTCCCACCACGTGGAGCCGGGCGGTGGATACGGAGCCCTGAGCCCAGGCTGCTGCTCTCTGAGGCAGAGCGCAGCACGGCTGGCAGCGCAGGGCAGCTGCGGGAAGGCACTGCCTTTCGCTCCTTGCAACGGCTGCTGAGCCTCAGGCTCAATAGCGAGACTTGTCTGTCCCCCTCCCCAGCTGCCTGTCCTGGGGTGTCCCTGTCGCTCAGAGAGACCATCTCTCTCCAGCCATCTCCACCTTGCAGACAGCCAGCATGAGTGTCGTCAGGACTGACTTGCAAGTGGAAAATGGTCAAGGCTGCTCCCTTGGCAGATGAGAAGTCTGTCCTTAATGGAGCAGACAGGAGCCATTTCAGCACCGCCGTTCCTGGCGTGGAGTGGCCGTGGCGATGGAGAGGGGCCTGGTGCAGCCCTGATGGGTTGAGACATCCTTTAGAGAGGCACCTAGTAGCAGGCTCTTGGAAAAGAGTTTTGCAAAGGCCACGGCGCAGCAAAACCTTTGAGGAGACTGGCAGGCAAACCCTGCAGGAAGCCAAGCATCACTGTGGTGAGTCCTCTCCCGTCTCCTTAACACCTGGAAGCTCTTTGCAAGCAGCTCAAGGAGTGCTGCAGGCCAGTGCAGGAGGGATTGCTTGTGCTGTGCTCACAGCAAGGTGAGCAGCATGATGCCTCACAGAACTGCTGGGCTGCAGCCATAAAATCAGAGGGCTCTTAACTGGCCTGCTTGTTTCTGCCTGAGCTCTGGACACCTTCCCTATCACAAAATAGCATGATAGCTACAGGGGAAACCAGGATTCCCTGGAACTCTTGTGAAAGGGAATGTCCCTGGTTTCTCTGCAGAGATGGCAGGAGCAGAGAACCTTCAAACGTGCTCTGAGAGCCTGAGCGCCTTGTGGTTTTGCTGCAATAAATCTGGAGCAGCTGGCTTAAGTTCCTCCAGGGTTCAGAAGAAAACACATCCAGCCTGATGCATTTTGTTTGCCCACTCACTGTGTTTCTAATTGGAATGTTTGTAGCTTGGGAAATTGCTTCTTAGACTACAGTACCCACAGTCCTTCGCTAGCAGCTCAGCAGAGCCTGCTAGGGCAAAGCAAAACCCAGACCTCTGAACGGGGTCTTTCCTTACCTGACCCGTGCAGGCAGCTGGAGGTCTTCAGTCAAGCCTGACCTAAAAGCAGGTGCACTTGCTCAGTTCAGTGAGAAAAGACTGGAGAGATCAGTGAGTGAGAAATATGGCTGTGGTTCCCTGCTACTTCCCAAAGGCAGTTTCCAGACCCTGGCCCTAGCAAGCAGGGTCTCTTGAGTCTGCATCTCCTCCGTTTCTGCAAGCCCCACACAGAAGTGTGGTTTGTTTTTTGTTTTTTTTTTTTTCCTAAATGAACCCTGAAGTCCAGTTTGGGAGAGATCACAAGGCAGAAACAACAAGCATAATGAACCATATTTAAAATGATATTTTTTTTTTCCTGCCTTTGGAGTTTGGTTAATTTATAATCTATAAAAGTCTCTGCATAATTGTATCTTGATTAAAATGGTATAATTAGGCGCTCTGGATCTCTCTCCCCTTTCCCTAAGATTATTTCTGTCTAATTGCTTTAATCTGTGTTTTCATGCACCCACTAGAAAATCAAAGCATGCTCCCATGAGGACACGGGTGAGAGTGAATAAAGCTGACGACTCATTAAGTGCAGCAGAGAGAGGAAACTGCATCTAAATCACCACTATATTAACGAGGTAAAATAAAAAATCAAAACGAATCGATAACAAAGAGATAGAGGATTTAAAAAGGAGAAAAACCACAACAAAACAACCTGACATGGATTTTAATATTAATTAAGAACCTATCAAATAGCAAATTACCTGCTGTTAAAGTCAGGTTGCTCATTGTTGATGGAGACCAAAAGGACTTTAGTTGATGGAGACCAAAAGGATTTGGAGACCAAGGGACTTTAGCTCTCCAAATCTAGGGGCACTTTGTGGAAGGGGCAACTCGTGCAGCGTGCAACCCTCTAAGGACAGAATAAAGTCCTGGAGGACCTAGGTAAGAAGGATGTCAGTCCAATCTGGCCATGCTTAGCCTGCTTTGGAGTGAGCAATGGATCAGACTCCAGGATGCTCAGCACCTGGATTCATGCAGAAGGCACTGGCTGGCTCACTGCATTGCTGTGGANGTCTGGGCTGCATGCACACTGGAGGCTCATGTTGAGCTTTTCATCAACCCAGACCCCAAGGTCCTTTGATGAGGCCCTCAAGAGCTGATTGAGCCCACCCAATGCCCTAAGACCAGAAGAGCTTCACTTCTCCCTCCCAAGTAACATTCTGTCATGCTATCCATGATGTTCAGGCTAGAGACTCTCAGCTAGCCCCAGCAACCTACAAACAAGTCACTGATTTCCCTCCAAGTGAGAAATCAGGAAAACAGGGTATTTTAAAAATGCTTCTGTGCATGGCTTATTAGCATCTAGTCTTGTGAGGAGAAGCCCAAGGTAGTGCTGTCCTCTGGTATCTCACTGCAGAGCCCTTTGCTAGTTGCCTGACTTAGGTGCAAGTTCCCACACACTGCAGTGTGGGAAGGCTGATTTTTACCCCAAACTGACAAAGTTTGTCACCAAGCTGTACACAGCACTGTTTATTTGCAGCAGTGCTAAGCAGCCCAGGCATCTGGCACCTGGAGCTTTGCACTGTGTGGCACAGACACGATCGATGGCAGGGTTGGTGATCCAGCTGCTCAGAGCATGACTGAGCACCATGATTTCATTTCCAGTTGTCAGGGATGCCACGATATGCCCATGACCCATCCATTCCTTCTTCATTAGTGTGGGATGTTATGGAAATGTGCATTCAAGTGGGGTTCTGTAAAGGTCCCTAGACAGTCATCTTGGGCAAAAATTGGTCGGTCTCTGTCTCCACATGACCTTCATACTCATTACTGTACTCTGGTTCACATTTTTTTCTTGCTGTGGATAGACAAATCTTCAAAGTGAAGGCAAAAGGCATGTGAAGGTGGCAAGGAAGGCCAGGAAGAACATTACTTGACTGATGAATAAGAGCTGTTGTCTCAGCAGAAAGCTTGTCCTAGCTGCATTCCTTGGACCCCGGCTGCAGAGCGGGCCTTGAACTTTCGCCCTGACTGAGGGAACACTTTGCCCTGCTCCATCAAGTGAGCACATCAGCACAGGGTTAGTGGCCTGTATTTAAATGCTCTGCTGGGTCACTGCTTGATAACAGGTCTTGGTTCCCCAGAGTTCCCCTGTCAGCATCCCACAAAAGGGCACGAGGAGGCTCGATGGTCGCGGCATCGGTGGTCACGTCAGCATGGCAGCTGACAGGATAATGCTGAAAGAGAAAGAAGGATCAGCTGCTTGCAGCCCTTGAGTTCAAGAAGAGCCTAATCTAATTAAGTGGAGACCACTATCAAATTAGCATCTCTCTTTTAACATAGCCATTTAAAGTGATTTGGTGTATTTATAGTAAGAGAGTTAGGGAGGGCTTTTCTCTGTTGAGGATATGCTTGTGTGTAAGGGAGAGATGTAAAATCTGATCCCAGATAGTCTCTTCCTATGCCTAGGAAGGAAGTGTCTGTCTGGGTTGTTTCTGATCTTGCTCTAAGCCAGCAGCACAGAAGCTTCCTCTTGGGATTAAGCTTTTCTTAAGGTAAATGTATCTTGCACAGATATCTCAGGTCAGTTGACAGTCTTGAAAGGGCAAGAGGAGGGGCTGGCTTGCCATGGCTAGAAATCAGCAGCTGTTTCCTGCTGAACTTTGATGAGAGTGGGATGGACCTGTCAGCAGTGGTTAGAGAGTGTGTGGAAAGGCTCTTGGCCCCCACAGCCTGGCCTGAGTTGCTGTTTGATGGAGTGCCCCCAATTTGTCTTGCCTTGATTAGGGTCTCTAGCAACCTGCAACCCACTCTGTTACTTTCTTCATAGTTCCATCTCTGGGGGAGCTCCTGTGTGGCAGGACCTGTGTCAAATGACCCCCCGCCATGATCGTGGGAGGGATGAGGTGGGAGATGCTTGTGAGGAGCTGTTTCCATGCCTAACACCAGCAATAATCCTTAGCCCTTTATCTGAAGCTTTTATGAATGTTAGTTCATTAACTTCTCACAATCACCCTCTGAGGTGAGGATTATTATCCACAGGATTGGACAGATGGGGGAAGCTGGGATGTGGAGCGCCCAGCCTGAGGCTGTGGGACAAGGCACTCAGTGCCACCAGGTCCTCCCCTGTGCTCCAGAAACTTGTTTCTCCTCTCCTGGTGAGGAGTGGGCTGGCTTCTTCGGGTCATCCTGCCTCTGACAAGAAGAGGCTTGCCTGGCAACGTTTGCTGTTCATCTCTGACTCTGAAAGAGCCTTTCAAGAAATGCTGGGGACAGAGCCTTGTGCCTCTGTACAATCACAGACAGTCACCATGGGAGGGCTTGACCTGCCTCACACAGAGGCCATGGCACTGCCCTTTCTCCAGGTGCTGAAACCCCCCAGCGTGTTTCTGTGTCTGTCAGGTCACTGCCTATGTTATTCCTTGTAAGCATAGAGGAAAAAGGAAGGAGGAGAGAGAGACACAGAGAAAGGGAACGAGGCAGAAGGCCTAGAAAAAAGAGACCCATCTCTCTTTCAACTGGGATTTCTTCTACTCTTAATGATGTGTCTCATTCCTGATGCGAAAGATTAAAAACCAAGAGATTAAAAGATTACACAAAGTGGATGAGATGGACTTTGCTGCCACCCTGCCTCTTGCTGGGACAGACCTCTGGGAAGCCTCTCTTTCCTGCTTTTCCCACCTTCCTTCTCCTCCCCTCCCCTCCCACCTCTTGATCTTTACAGATCAAAAGGCCCTTGCCTTCTGATGCTTTGAGCCTTTCTGACCATCTTCAAGGCCTCTCTCTGATCCTTGCCCAGGGGTAGGTGTAGAGAGAAAGGGTATGTGTCAGCCTGGGGGAGCCACTGACATAATGTCCCAGCTGTCCATCTTCAGTAACTAGCATTTCTCCTCTGAGAAACTCTCCTTCCTCAGGCAGTCTGCATTGTTGGAGCTCTTCGACAAGGCAGGGAAGAGCTCTGAGGCATCCTGAACCCATTGCAATTAAGGTACCACCCATGGTGATGTGAAGCTGCTCTTGGGAGATGAGTGTGTGGGAAGAAGGACCAGAGTGGTGATGGTTCCTTCAGTTATTCCTCCCAGTGATGGGCAGATGCACAAGTGATGCATGAGTGAGAGATCCCCTGAGCAGACCTTCAGCTCTGACAGGGACTTTTCAGCAGCCAATCTGACAGAGCAGAGACTTGATCCTGCACGCTCCAGAGGTGTTGGGAGTGTGGAGAGTGTGGAGAGGAACAGGTTGCACTTTGGGTTGATCCCTCCATTCTCTGCTCTTTCTTTGAACACCAATGTTTCCAGACTGTCTTCTGCTAATGGGGACTTTGAGGGCTTGAACTGTCTCACTGTAGTTTGAGACCAGGGCTGGAAAGCCCAATACCTTTCTGCCCTTTGATTTTGTTACCCCCTCCTTGCTTCAGTTCACTGTTGCTCTTCTTGATGGCACAATAACCATCAGAGTCACCACTAAGCCTGCCTCCCTCTGGGTAATGTCTACAATATCCACAGCCACAAGAGGGTAGAAGGTTGATTCTCTGCCTGGGGGAGCTACCTAATCCCAGCAGAACCTCCTAGTTGTGGCATACTCAGAGACCTCTCAGCCTGATGGAGACAGCAGCACATAGCCCTTGCACCACCCTCTAGATCCACAGCTCTTAGGGGAGAACCTGGAAGCACTTCCACTCTGGAGGCTGTGAGCAGGTCCAGTGCACTGATAGGATGTGATTTCCAAACATGCTGTCCCTTGTAATAAAAAATGGGCCCCACTCCACTTGGCAAAGAAGGAGGCATCAGCATAACAGTGCAGGAGCCATTCACTCTCCGTAGTGCTTATGCAGCACTTGCCATCTCCCACTGCCATTGCAATGTGCAGCTACCCATGTCGAAGGAGCCTCATGTCTTTATTCCTGACAGCTGCCAATCCCTGGAAAACAATCTCTTCCCTCCCTCCACCCAGAGTCCCAAAGCCAAACTGGGAGGCTGGGAGCACACGAGCGAGGAAGGAAATCTGCCAACTTTGTCTCTCTCCCTCTTGCTCTTTCTTTAGCTGCCTGTGAGGGAAGTTGCAGGAAAATAATGAAATAAAAGCCAAGGCCCAGAGAAAGCTGATTCATCCACAGCCCAGGGCCAGCGGCCGGCTCCAAGCAGAGCTGTAAAATCAATCTGTCACTGCTCACCGCAGTATAGATCAGCGAAGAGCTTCTGACTGCAGCGAGGGCAGAGCCCAGCCTCCTCCCGGGGCTTGCTTTCCCCAGCTCTGGGACCTGGTTGTACCCCTGGGGAAGATGGGCAGATGGGCAGGGGAAGAGACAGAGAGGGAGAAGAGCTGATCCATCACCTCTGAGAGCTGGAAACACACCCAGAGAGACTCCCTTCCCTGGCAGCAAGCACTGAAGGCAGCATAGGCAGACTGCATGGCTGTCTTCCCTGCCTGACTCTTCCCTCCTCAGGCAGGCAAACAGCACAAGGGCCAGGTGATGGGGAGAGGGTGAGAATGGCTTTCTGCACTCCCAGCCTTGCTCCCTTGAGGTACTGTCCACCTCAAACATTACCTCCAGGATTCCCTGGTTTGGTCACTGAGGGTTAAAAAACACTTTGATCATCACCTTTGTGACTCCCAGATTCTGGGATATTCTGGGACTTAATAGCTCCCTGGCATTTGTTGGAGTAACACCAGGGAATTGCTCTAATAAGGTCAGCTCCCCTGTTCATCCCTATAACAGCATCTCCAGTCTTAGAGGATGCAGCCAACAGCTGAGAAGAAAGGTGCAAACCAAGGTGGTTCTCAGGGCTGTTTCCATCCCTGTTGAGGAGGCAGAGGGGTTAGACCTGGCTGGAGTGTGGTGGTCTCAGGAGCATTATTACAAAGGTATTAGATGATTTGTCTTCCATAGTGCTGGACATGGAGAACGAGGCACCTCTGCAGCTGACTTCAAGCATCTGTGACGTCCTTAGGAGGTTTTTTAATTGGTGAAAGTTTTTTTGTTGCTTTTTTTTTTTTTTTTTTTCCCTTACTTGTAACAAACAACAGAGTCTTTCCAGGGCTTTTGACAAGGTCAGAGACTGCAAAATAAACATGAGGGTGAGCTCCTGTAGCTTGCGAATGATCATCTGCAAAGGGATAAATAAGCAGTGGGAGCCTGGCTCTGAATCAAATTGGGGACCCAAATGTCCTACACTGCTGAGGATGTGGTGCTTGCTCCTGCTTGTCTCATGGCAGTTCTGTTCTGCTGGATTTAGGTGCTCTTTCCAGGTTAGCAGTAGTATAAGTAAGGACTATTTGACCTCCATGGGCCCTGGCAGTACAAAGATCCTTCCCTAGCACTTCTGAGTCCAGAACAGGTTTGTGCCAGCAGAAGAGCCTCCCAGAGTCTCACCCCAATCAGACTGCAAGATGATCCTGGAGGATCTCAAGCAGGAGCAAATCCTGCATTCATTTGGAGATGGAAATCTTTTCTCTTACTTCGACAGCCTCCAAAATTAGATAGTGTCTGTCCTTGGAAGAGGTAGAAAAAAGATGGAAGCAAGTCTCTGTTCCTGTGGCTTTTAGATTCAAATGAGCTTGGAGGGAAAACCTCATGGTTACAAACCCTCAAAGCAATAAAGGTAAGGAAACTAGAGTCTGTAGTTGCCAAGACAAGCTTCTTTCTCTTCTCATCCCAGGCTGAGTGAGTAACTTTGGCATTTAATCCACTGGGAACAGCCATCTACAGATGGTCCAGGGAACATCCAGAAGTGTCCTCAGAGCTGCTCATCTCCTGTCTCTCTGAGGAGTGTGTGTGCATGCTTGCCCACTTGAGTTTGCAGGTTTGGAGCAAAAGAGGACAGAACAAGCTTCTTATATGTAATTTTCAACAGGGCTAATGACTTTGTGTGTTTGTACTTGGTGGACTAGCCTGTTTCCTTGTGCCATCTAGGTAGTCTGTGTGGTATCTGGGGCAAGTTTTGTAGATGGATTCCTTCACACTTGTTGTCTTTGTTTTGAGGGAGGCAGCTCATTCCATTAAGGCTACTGATGTGTTTGCCCCTCTGTGTACAGTGTTAGTGGGTCTAGAGTCCTGTCCCTCAGGCTGCTCTATATATGTGAAAGAGGCAGAGGCAGTCCTCTACTTGCTGGCTTTGGATTTCTGTGAGATTATTTCTCTCCCAACAGACAGAAAAATGTGCAGGAGGGTCGAAGGAATTCACCACTGCCCTGTAGATCTGCAGAGGTGAGATAGATTAGGTAATGACACTGTTCTATACTTACACAACAACTAGCATGATGAGGAGGTAGCCCAGAGGTGAGCTTCTTTTAGGATGAGAGGAAATGGCCTCAAGTTGCACCAGGGGATCTTTGGATTCGATATTAGAAGAAACCTGTTCACTGAAAGGGCTCTCAAACACTGAAATGGCTCTCAAACACTGAAATAGGCTCCCCACGGAGCTGGTTGAATCCCCATCCTTGGAGGTGTCTAAAAGATGTGTAAATGTGGTGGTAAGTGACAGGGTTTAGCATTAACTTGGCAGTTAGGTAATGGTTGGACTCAATGACCTTAAAGGTCTTTTCCAGCCAAAATGATTCTGTGACTCTTTAGATGCAAGCGGACATCATGATATAATGCATTTAATAATAGTGCTGCCTGCAGTGGGGTGTGTGTGTGGCAGAGTAATTCCACTGCAGTTTTGGGACTGCATGAAGAAACTCAGCAGTTTCCCATCAGAGGTTACCTGTGCTTGTCTGTACCTGTGTGTGTGAGTAGGTGCAGGGGGCAGAGTTTAGGTGTCTGTGTTCCTAGAAGCTGTTGTAAGCATGTTGATATTTATGCTGAGTGGAACATCTTCACCCAGCTGGTGCATGTGTGTGCCCTTGTGTGAGGCAGGGGTGCAGGTGGTGCCTTTTCAGCTGCAAGTGGAAGTTTCAGAGCACTTCCATTCGTTCTTACAAGCCTCATTCTTGCAGTCAGGTGACACAAGAACATGTGGGTGTGAATTGGTCATGAGTAAAATGTAGGTGTTGGGGCAGATATCTAACATTGGAGGGGCCAGACCAGCCTCTGAGCAGACAGCAAATAGTCTCATAGTGCTAGGATGGACCTTGAGACATTTCTGAGCAAGATGATATGATGTGGTTGCCTGGAATAGCAGGAG
The DNA here is from genome assembly GCA_013399055.1 of Ramphastos sulfuratus. Taxonomy (NCBI): domain Eukaryota; kingdom Metazoa; phylum Chordata; class Aves; order Piciformes; family Ramphastidae; genus Ramphastos; species Ramphastos sulfuratus. The sequence goes on along the minus strand of WBNM01013102.1, from coordinate 59,827 downwards.
ACTGGATTGTGCATCCAGGGAGCCAGCTCCCATCCAGTGTCCTGTATTCCTAAGTTTCTTTGCAGTTGTTGCATGTCTGTGTGAGTCCAGGCCAGGGAGTCCCTCCACAGTTGTGGTGAGTGTAAGGGATTTGTGGTGTCCCATCAGTCGTGGTCTGTGTGTCTGTATGCCTGCAAAGAGATTATTTAAGCCTAACTGTCATGCATGTTTGTGCTTTTGGTAAAGGGATGGGGAGGAATTTCTCCTGGGTCACCCTGTGCTTGGTAAGGTGGATTCCTAGCAGACAGTTGCCTCATGCAATATTTGGGAGTTGAGCTGTGACCAGCTGCCCAGCACCTGGTGCATGTGGATGTTTGTTTCTGAGTGCCATCAGTGATGGCATGTATGGGTTTGAGCACAGGAGGGTGGAAGGTCTTACAGTAAATGGCTGTGTGTACACGAGGGTCTGTGGTTGTGAGTGGTTTCTGAGGAGCTGTTGGATTTTTATGTGTGGTGATTTGAGGAGACTGTCTTCACAGAGAGGTCACACATGTGTGTTTGGATGAAAGGTTTCCTCCACCTCCTGTTGCATTAATATGTGCCAGTTTTCTTGGGAAATACTGCAGGGGTACATACAAAAGCACAGTTTCACATGGCTGTAGCACATACCTGTGTCAGCAGGTGTTAGCTGTTGCTTGCATGTGTGTGTGTATGTAGCTCCTTGGGAGCTGTTCCTTGTACCTGTATCATTTCCAGCAGCTGTAATATTTTCATGTGGGTGATTTGATTCTGAGAAGCCGTAGCCTCTCTGTGTGTGTGTGTGTGATTCCCCAGCAGCTGTTGCTTACATGCGTTCCTGGGAAGCTGTTGTATGTTGTGTGTAGCTCTCCGGCAGCTGTTGCAAGGGAATTGTGTGTGTGTGTGCAGTTCCCAGCAGCTGTTGCATGCGTGCTCATGTCTACGGTGGAGGCCCACCCCTTTCTGCCTGCACCGGAGCGGTGGCTGTGCAGCCGAGGAGAGCTCGGAGCTGGCTCCATGGGAGAGGGACCTTCGCTTGTCACAGCCTTCCCAGCTGGGAGAAGCAGTGCCGGCTCTGGTCCCACAGCCCTATCAGCCGAGCCAGTGCCGAATTAATCACTCGCGTTTTAAATGCCAATACAGCCCTTTCTGCCGTCTTCCCCCAGTGATGCGGATGCGGCGAAGGCAGCAAATCCTCCGGCTGTGTGTGCCCTCCCCGGACTGCTGCTCCCTCCCCGCCTGTCGTGCTCGCCTGTGTGCCAGGCTGGGAGTGCTGCCTAGGTGCAGCCGGGAATGAGACAGCTGTGGGGCAGGGGACAGCACAGCTCCAAGGGGTGACACGAGGTGGGGGATACCCCCCCATACAGACACACACATCCACAGGGCTGCAAGTTGCTGAAGACAGGGCTCTTTTGTGCCTCCACTTCGTCTCTTGTCATGCCCCATTTGGAAGCTGGGAGCAATCGCCCCTCCAGAAGCAGGTACGTGTACGTGTGCGTGACACGTCCGTGTGTGCAGTCCTTGTGCAGCTGCCTCGCCGTGTCCTCCGCTCCCTCTCGTCGGCCGTGTCGCCTCTTGGAGAAGCGGCTGAGATTGGAGGGGAAGGACTGGGGTTGGGGAGAAGGGCAGGATGGATGGATTGCCGTTCTCCAGTCCGTGCATGCACTCCCTGGGGGGTGGATGTCTCTGATCTAAGGATGAAGGCAAGGGGTGAGTGCAAGAGAGATGGAGAAGTGGCTGGAGGGGTGGAGGTGTGTGTGTGGGGGGTGGGGTGTGGGGAGATAATGCCCACACGGGGTGATGGGAGGGAGAGAGGCTGGGAGATAGGTCTCCCTTCCTGTGTGTATGTGTGTGTATGTGTGTGCACTTGCTTAGGATTAGGATGCTGAATAGGTCCAGGACTTGCTGCACACAGCTGTGTTTGACTGTTCTGCTTCTATTCAGACCTTGCAAGAGGAAGGGATGCATGTGTATATATATATGTGTGTGTGTGTATATATGTAAATGTGCAGGAATAGCTATAGGTATATGTATATACCCCCACACATACATACATGTGCATATACAGCTATAGGCACAGACATATATGTATATTAGCTGCAGTTTTATGGGAGGGAAGAGCAGGCAGCCTCATCTCACAGCCCTCTGCTCCCTGCCTCTTTGCAAACTTTGTTGGGGAGCCCTTGCAGACAGTGATGCCTGTGTCTGTGTGTGAACACTCTCCTGGTTCGAATGCAGGGGTGTGAGTAAATCTCTGCTCTGCTCTTACACTGCTCTGCTGGGAGGCTGACTGGCTGCAGAAAAGTCATTGCGTGGTGTCTGTCGGGTGTGTGAGTGTGCATGTGGTGGCTGTGGGAGCTGGATATTTATGTAGGGGCCCAGGACAGCTACTCCGAAGCTTATGTATGTGTATAGGCATTGCTTGCTGGGTGTCTGTGTACCCATTTATTCCACCAGAGAAAGCATGCCCACGTTTTTATGCATAAGGATCCTCCTGCTTTGGGGCATCGGATGGGGGGAGGAGAAGCTGAATGAATGAATGGGAGCAAGAGGAGGGGGAGGAGGAGGCGTAGCAGCGGAAGAAGCCTTC
>WBNM01013102.1:0-57232 GCA_013399055.1 Ramphastos sulfuratus | reverse complement strand
GGGGGGGGGGGGGGGGGAGAGAGACGAACAGACGCATCCTATTCTCATCCCAGGACGGGCAGGAGTGCACGGCTGCTGCTGCTCCCGTTCCAGGGCTTGGATTTGGCCGGGGGAAGGCAGCATAAATCTGCTAATGCTGCGGCAGGCAGCATATTTGGGAGCTGCCGTGTGTAATGCCCTCTCGTGTGTGCTGGTGTGGCTCCCCCCCTGCCTCTGCACGCATGCATGGGAGCCCTTGCGTGTGCACCTCGTGTGTGTGTGTATGCGTGCGGAGGCAGTGGTGGCTGTGCACAAGCAATATGTTTGCAAGCACCCAGGGAAGGAGTTGCCGGCGATGGGGAGGAGAGCGCTGCTCGTCGTGCGCTGCGGGTGCATGCATCTTGCGGCCGTGCACAGCCCGCGGTCCGCTGGCAGCCACTCCGGGCTCACACAAGTATCTGCTGCTGGGGGCTGGTGTGTGCACACCAAGTAGGTGCGCAGAAAGTGGATGCACATGTGCAGGCCAGACTCAGGAGCTGCTCCCCTTCCTTTTCTCCTAAAGGCTGGAGAGCACAACCTTTCTTCCCACCCCGAGGTAGGGAACTATAAAGCAAGCTATGGAGCAGGGACGGGATTGCTGAGATTAGGGAGAGGGGGGAAGGTTATGTAGGGGATGGGAAGGAAGGGGGTGTCCATGTCCCTGAAGGTTGCCTAGGGGACTGGGGAGCCTGGCTGCATTGCATGCTGTGAGCCAAGGAATTTGTCGTGCGCTGGGAGGTGGGAGCGTAGTGGGGGGGTGTGTGATACGGGAGAGATGGGGTGGAGGGGAGAAGGGGGGCTGCGCTGGGATGGGAAGGGATTCCTGCTGACCTGCGTCCTGCCCCTCCGGTCCCCATAAATACTGCCGCTCCCGGCTTCCAGGAAGCGCAGCCTGGCAGCATCACTAATGTAATATTCAGAGGAAGCTTCATTTGCATGGAGCATGCATTATTAATATATTTAAATACAGCCCCCCCCCCCTTTTCGCCTCCCCCGTGCAGGCCCTACCAGCAGCAGTGAGGAAGCTGCAGGGAGCAGAGGGGTGCCGATGCGGTGCCTGAGGTGATAAACAGCCACTGTAATCCCACTGATTTCCCCAGCCTGGAAACCTTTCCCCTCTACAGTTCCCTCCCCACCGGCTGCTCTCCTCCCTCACCCCATTATTTGCCTTAGGGAGGCGGTTGGCTTTCAGGCATCCACCCCGGAGCATGCAGATACGTTGGTGTGAAGCAATCTGCCTTCGTTGCTCTTCCCCTGTCAAAACCCAGGACACCGAGGGGAGAACCGTGGATGTGTGGCCTTTTTCTCTCTTCACCCAGCTCCAGGCAAAGTGGGTATTTGGGAATGTGCTGTCTGGTCTGCTGTGCTGGTGCAAAGCTCAGCTGTGGAGCAGAAGCTGCTTGGAGGGTAGAGAGGGCATTTGGGAAAGGGGAGCATACAGAGGTGTAGTTTTTGCTGGGGGGAAGCTTGTGGTTAAAATCAGAAAGGTGAAAATCACAGAGGGAGAAGGCAGGAGGGAGGGAAGCATAGCTGTGATGATGTCCGTGATGTTTGTTCCTACCTGGGTCATGTCAGAAGCCAGATGCAGCTCCAGGCAGAGTGCAGCTGCCTCATCTGACCCTGTTTAAGAATGGTGGAGAGCACTGTTCACCTGGGAAAAAAGCTAGTGGTCACATCAGGGCCTGTTGAATCTTCCTAGTGCTGTCAGCAGCTGTGTCAGAAAGTATCAGTACATTTGCTGAGAGTGAGAGGCCTGGATTGCTCTCTCTCTCACCCCAAATACTGTGGTTTCTCCCTTGGTGCCCTGAAATGTGGACCTGGTCTAAGTTCTTCATGTGAGGGAGGGCAGAGGACATGCAGGGAGCACCTCTGCCCTCACACTCTTGTGACTTGATGAGAGGCATTCTGCTCCAGGAAAAGGGGTGTGGTGTCCCCAAAATGCTCCTGCAGCCCTCACCCATGCTTGTGCACCAGCACAGGACATAAGCAGCTTAGGTGCAGAGCAAATGAGCTCCAGGACAGCAGCTCCTTTTCCGGGAACAGAGAAGCTTTTGCTTTTCTCCCTCATGGAGAACAGAGCTGTTCTGAACAGTGAGGGGTCCCAGGCTTCGGGCAGGTATGGAGGAAGCTGGAGCTTGCCCAGTAGCACTGCAGCTTCTACTGGTGGGGGTTGTCCAGGCTGGTCCTGATGCTGAGTTACAGCAGGTGCTTGAGCTTTCTTTGAGATTCTGTAGGTGCATAGCTCAATGTCTCCTGATGCCTTTCTGTGTGGGAAGAGGAGTGAAGGAGGATGTGGAGTTGAGACACTGAAGGGAGGCAGGCTGAACACACAGGAGCAACCTCCCAAGCCAGGGCTGGGGGGAGAAGTCCTCTTTTTGGGCTGGAAGGGGAAAGAGCAAATCTTAGGGAGCAGACCAAAGGGCTGTGACCCACTTCCATCCCTTTCTCTCTGCTGGACCAGAATGGATTTCCTGCAGCTGTGAACCACATGAAGGCTGTATTTAAAGCCACAGATGAGTCAAGCTTGGCACTTTGGAGGTGACAGTGGCTCCAGGACTGCTGTTGCCTGTGCTTCAGTGGCAAGTTGTTCTGGGAGCTTTGCTTTAGCAGAACTGCATCTGTGTCCTGGCTTTCCTGTGCTCCTTAGTTGGTGCAGGTTTGTGGCTTGCCTTGGTGTTCCTTGATGTCCACTTTAAGGGATTATAGCAGTTCTTTGGGTCTCTTGGGAGCTGAGGGGTACCTAGCCCTTGCCTGAGTTGAACCACTTTCCTCACAAACAGGACTGACCAGATAATTTTCTGTCACTGAGGAGAAATGACCTCATTTGCTCTAAACTCATAAGCCAAGAGGAAACCCAGTTCCAGCTGACCAGCTGAGGTACAGAAGGAGGGAAAGGCAGTTGTCACTCTTTCCATGGCGTTGCAAGGGATGGGAAACAAGCTATTAGGAGCCAGACTGAGGTGACTGACTTAATAGGCTTGGTCTCTAGATGTTACCTCTTGCAGGGACACTTTAGAGTTCCAGGCAGTTTGGATAGACACAGTGGCTACATGGTGCCTTATAAAGTGGCACCAGATGCTATGGAAATGAGCACTGCATCAAAATCCCATAGGAGAGTCTGTCCTGCTGTTGAAGGTGAGGTCCATCCATCCACCTGCCTGACCTAGCTGATGCTTTGAGGCCATCCCTCTCCATCTACTCAGGGAGTACATCTCCAGCTTTTCAGTCTTTAGGTGTAGGATTGTGTTCCAGACAATGCATTGAGGAGCTGATGGTGCAACATGAATTTCACAGAGCTGAGAAGATGTGTCTGGAGACCATGAACCCACATTCTTTCCTACACAGAGGCACCAGTACACAAGATTAACAGCTGTCTGGTTTTGGTAAGCTGTGGAGGAAGGATGTTTTGCAAGGAACAGGTCTCTTTTGACTCCTGTGAGTATCAGTCCGACAGCAGCAAATACTGCTGAGGACAGATCATCAGTAACACCATTTGGGAAGAGGGTCACGAAGCAGCAGAAGGTATCCCTGGCTCTGCCAGAGCTGGCTTGTGGGGGAGTCCCTCCCTTCCCCTCCATAGAGTCCAGCACTTGCTCTACTGGTGAGTGGCTTGGATGATAAGCTAATCACCATGGAAGGTGCTATAGCTGTGCAGACTGTCTCTCAGGATGGTGTACAGGCTACCAGTTGCCTTAAGGCAAGGTGTCATATGTTTGTATTCATTCTTTCCATGGCTCATGCACTCAATCTGTAGACCAGATGGGTCAGAGCTGCCTGTGTATTTTTAGGTTACTATAATGACTCCATGAGCTATCCTTCCTCTGGGAACATTGGTTTATGCATGAGAACATGTATGTTTGTGAACAGGGAGAGAGCCATTTTCTGCTAGGCTTTGTCTGTCCTATCCTCTTGTACACATTGGTTATATCTGTGCATCACAGAGTCACAGGATGTTAGGAGCTGGAAGTGACCTCAAAAAGTCACCTAGTGCATCTCCCCTGTCAGAGCAGCATCACCTAGAGTACGTCACATAGGAATGTGTTCAGGTGGGGTTTGAATGTCTCCAGAGAAGGAGACTTCACAACCTCTCTGGAGAGCATGTTCTAGTGATCTGTCACCCCCTCAGTGAAAAAGCTTTTCCTTATGTTCGTGTGGAACCTCCTCTGCCCCAGCTTGCACCTGTTGCCCCCTGTCCTATCATTGGACATCACTGAGAAGAGCCTGGCTCTGTCCTCCTGACACTCACCCTTCATATATTTATAAACGTGAATGAGGTCACCCCTCAGAGTCCTCTTCTCCAAGCTAAAGAGCCCTAGCTCCCTCAGCCTTTCCTCATAAGGGAGATGTTTCCCTCCCTTAATCATCTTTGTGGCTCTGTGATGGACTCTCTTAAGCTGGACTCTCCCTGAGGTCCTTCTTGAACTGAGGGCTGGAGAACTGCTCACAATATTCCAGATTGAGCCTCACCAGGGCACAGCAGAGGGGGAAGAGAACCTCTCTCAACCTGCTAACCACATCCCTTCAAAGTTTGTGTGCACCTGGGTGCCATTCTCTCCTCAGCTTTCTCTGTGTTGTCCACCTCTACGTGTTCCTGTGTGCATTTGTCTAGGTGCCTCTGTGTGTTTGTGTAGTGAGCATTTGTGTTTGTGTGTATGTGCACCTTTTCCATCTCTCGGACTTGATGTCGCTTCTCAAGGTGTGTAAGGATGTAAGTGTCTGTGTGCCATGTTCTCTGGTGTTCAGCTGGAGAGCATCCATTCTATCTGCCCATTTATCTTCTCCCACCTCTTGTGAAAATCTGCTTCTTCCTTTCCCTGGTCCTGTGCTGTAAGATAGTCTTGAGCTGTGTTACTTGGTGCCAAATGTATGAGTTTGCTCTCCTGACATCCGTGTGCTCAAGTACATGCAGAAACATCAAGCCTTGAAGCACAAGGGAGGCCCAGTTCCTGTTATTCCCAAGACTTTAGTGAGACCAGTCTGGAAAACCAGAATTCAAACCTAGGTGTTACCCTAGCTAAAGGAGGATGATAAATTGGAAGAAATTCAGAAAAGAGCAATTAAAAGATGAGAGGGCTGGAGGGACTTATTTATGAGGAGAGATTAAAAGAACTAAATATGTAGAGCTTGGTTAAACGATGATATGGTAGCAGTTTACAGTTTTTTGAGGACTGTGAACATCAAGGAGAGGAAGAGATTATTTAAGGTGGCAAAAGGCTGACAAAGGTATGGGAGGAGGCTGAGCGAAGAGGAGAGTATTTGATAGCTGTGAAGATACATGGAAGTCTCCTGGTGTGAGTGCTCAGGCTGAGTCTGAGGCTGGTCTGTGACATCTGGCAGGTTTATGGAGATGCTCCTGCTTGCAGCAAGGAAACACATGGCAGTGAAATGGGGTGGAGAGAACAAGCTAGACTTGGCCGTTGGTCGAGGTGGTCTGATCTGCAAGGCCTCTTCTGCAGCATTGCCAGGGAAATGCTGAGAGATGTTTGATTCTCTATTTCCTTTTACTGATTCCTTGTCTCATAGCTGGGGAGAACCTGCAGATGCTGATGTTGAGGGAGCAGAGAGGTGGCACAGGAGGAATTGGTAAATGGAGTCTGATGGAGGTGGAGGGCATTATTCCCTCCATCCCTCCATCCTCTCTGGAGAGGTAGTCTAGGAAGCAATCTTGTGAGAAGTTCCTGTCAATGAAAGGTGGCTTTGCCATAACAACTTTCTAGGAGGGAACAAGCTGAACCTTCCAAAGCCAGCAGTTCCCTCTTTCCAGAAGAAGATGGTTTGCCATGAGGACAGTGGGGTCAGGAGAATCAGACTTTCCTCCTCTGAATTCCTAGTCACAGATGGTCCAGAATTGGGACAACAAGGTCAGAAGGATTAATACTCTTCAATTTTTTTCCCCCCCTATTGCAGTCAGAGGCCAGGAAAATTGAGTCAGATCATAATAAAAGGATTAGTGTGGAGAGGCTGCCATGAATGGAGTGTTAAACAGGTCAGAAAAATGGAAAGGAATTCAAGGGGGCTGGCCCTGTTACAGATGGTCTGCTGAAAGGGCTCTGCCTTTATCAACCAGGAAAGGAGATTTGGTCTTCAAAGTCTGGAACAAGGCATCAGGGGGGCTGGCACTCGAGCACAGATGTTATTCCCAGCAAGAATCCATACTGGGAGAGAAGAAAAAATGTCCTTCTTGGAGTGGACTCTGCTGTTTGCTCACTTGTCCATCAATATGATTAATGCACCAAAATGATGTTGTTACCCATAGCTGCTATTTGCCCATGACTTCTGGGTCAGCCTGGCTATGGAAACCCATAGGAACATTAAGAAGGACCCTACAGAGCCAGGCTCAAGATTCTTTCAATTCAGTGTCCACAACAGTGGCTGAAAGAGGGAAGAGCACAAAGACAGGACAACTGTGTAGGAACACTTCCTCTTGAACACTCTTTGGGCCTCCAGTGACGTGTGGCTGAAGGACCTTGTGCTAGAAGATCTGTTGTACCTTTTGAATGTCTCTGTGGATTTGTTTCTTCCCTGAATTTGTCCAGCCACTTTTCAAGTCAGGTAAAGTTTTGGCATCCACAAAAAATCTCATGGTAGAAAGTTCTGCAGCCAAACATGCAGCACAGAATGCAGGACTGCCTGTTGTTCTGTCTTGAACCTGTTACTTTCTGCTTTAATTTCCTGACCCTTGATTCTTGTGTGACAGTTAACACTTGTCCCCTCTATTCTTCCTGTGTCATCTGTGGTTTTATAGACCTGTCTTCTTTTATGGTCTCTGTTGTCTCTTTGCCAGCAACCCTTCACCTTTCCTCTTCTGCATCTATCAGCTGCCTCTTTCTTGGTTACAGCAGTGCAACTCTGCAGTGACAGGAGGACACAGGACATTGCTAGGTGGGAAGTGACATCAGGAAGATGAGCTGTGCCACGTCCCACACAGGTGAAAACTTTTGTGTCAGCTGCAGGGTGTAGGATGAGGTGAAGAAGCTGTGCAAAAACTTTGAAACTAGTTGAGGGTACCCTTGGCCAGCACTGGTCCTAAGGAACTGTATCCTAGGAGGACTGGAAAACAGGAATTGGAATCTTGAAGTGGAGGAGAGTGGGAGGAGAAGCTGAGAGAATATTGACTACCTATGAGGAGGCTCTCAGGCCTGAGCAAACCATAGGGACATCTTGACCCACTTGAAAAAGTCAGCTCCCAGCTCAGGACTAGGCTCTTCTAAGGCAGATTCAGAGATTTAGTGACAAAACTCTTGCTAAAATGAACGTTTTTCTCATATTTACTGGCTAGCTGAGCCCCTCTCCCAGATGGCAGAGAAAAAATGAATGAAAATGAAACATCAGCCATCTTGTGAGTGGTCTTCAAACAGAATAGGTTCAGAGGGAGGAAACAGTCTCATGCTGGGAAGAAGAATTCCCTGCTGGGGTGCAACAACCTTGTGGTATTGGAGCAAAAGAAGAAGGTGCCCTCAGTAGCCCTTAGCACATTTCCTACACAGGAAAACTGTTCAGGGTAACCTTTGAATTAAGGAATGTAGGAGACTGAGGTGAGTGGTGGAAAGTCTGCTTAGATGCTGTCAGATGTAACCTGGGCCAGGACAGGCAGCAGGGAGAGTGAGGGACAGTACTGTCAGCAAGGGGAGAAGATGAGGGGAAAAGTTTGGTGTGAAGGAAGGGACAAAGCATCACGTGAGGAAGGCCTGTACAACATCAGTAGGTGGTGAGATCCCTCTAACAACCATTTACACCTCAAGATTTTAGTCTCTGCTCCCAACTGGCTGCCCCTCATGGACCAAGGAGCTCTCTGTAGTCCCAGCAGCCTGTTCCCAGCCTGGTCACACCATGGGACACTACAGCTGCATCCTTCTTTCTAGATCAAGGTGGTGGCACATGTTGTATCACACCATGTGTGTATATAGATTTTCTGCCAGTAAAGTGTGGAAATGGCAAGGGAGAACATATTTTTTTCTGTCTCCCTTATCTCTTTCTGTTGTTCCCTTTCCTCTGTTTCCTGCCCCATGCTGTTTGTGACTTTTCTTCCCTCCCCTATCTCCTTGCCTAACACTGGCTGCATCCTGTGTCTCTGTTTGTTTTCCTTTAATCCATGTGATGGATCAGTGACAGACCCCCCACTGTAATTTTTTAAATCAAAGCCCTTTATCTTGAATTGAGCAAGGTCAGGGGAAGCATCTTAAGGCATCAGTTGTATTTTCTATCTCTGCCTTAGAGCAACTTAAAGGATGGCTCAACAGGATTAGTAGAAAGCGCAAGATTGGACAAATGGATTTGGCAGGGGCTGACTGGTGGGCCTGGGGGGGTGGGAACTGCTTGCTGTGCTGGAAAGTGGGAAAGACGGGCTCTGCTCAGGGCCTCAGTCATTGCCTGCTGCCCAGTGGGCATGTGAAGGCAGCTGAGCTGATGCTGAGCACAGTCCTGATGCTGCCCTGGGAGAGAGCAGCCTCAGCCCGCAGCTCTTTGCTAAGCAAAGCTACTTAGCGCCAGACAGGTGCTTTAAGGCCAAGGCATGGGGGACCACTTTGGGCTTCAGGGATCGTTGCCCCCAGTGCAAGCCTTTCTGCAGAGCCTGGAGGGACTTGCTGAAGGGAATGGAGCTATGTACAGCTGGAATGGGGTGGGTTAGGCCTCAGGAACAAGGCAGGATGCCATTCCCTGCAGTCACAGGTCCCTGTGGCAAGCTTCCCGCTCTCTCCCCAGCCTGATGGGTGCTGCTGGAGGTGTGAATTAGTAGCCCAGAGGTGCTGTCATTAGTCTCTGCTTCCTTGGCTTGGCTTCTGCTTCCCTCCTCCCCTGCTTTGTCTTGCGCTTTTGCAAGTGCCTGTTTCAGAGGAAAGAGTCAGGGCTGTGGGATGACGGAAGAGCAGCAGCCGCACGCAGGCTCTGCCGGCGCAGCCTGGCTGACACTGCAGCTCCCACCGCTCCGTGGCCTTTGCTCCTGCGATGTCGCCTTGCTGCTGGCAGCATCAGTTCTCCCCTTCTCCCACCCAGGGCATCCTCTCTAGGGACCAGTTGGCTCTGCCTGGGGTGGAAGAGGGTCTGGATGAAGTTGCCCTTTCACTCGTGGTGACCAAGCTGGTTTGACCAGCCACCTGTGCACCCAGCCATCAGCCTGTGCAGAGAGGGACCTGTCCCTTCCCCACTGCGGGAGCCCCAGTCCATTTTCCTCTGATCCCACAGGTGGTCACTTACCTCCTTCATCTAAACCCCCTCTGTGCTGTACTGCATTCTCATCATACTGGGGCTCTGTGATCAGAAAGGAGACTCCTCAGCACCTCTTTGTAATGACAAGACAAGGGCCAATGGGTTTAAACTGGCAGAGGGGAGATTTAGACTGGATGTAGGAGGAAGTTCTTTACAGTGAGGGTGGTGAGACACTGGCACAGGTTGCCCAGGGAGGTTGTGGCTGCTCCCTGGAGGTGTTCAAGGCCAGGTTGGATGAGCCCTTGAGTACCCTGTACTAGTGGGAGGTGTCCCTGCCTGTGGCAGGGGGTTGGAACTAGATGATCCTCGAGGTCCCTTCCAACCCTACCATTCTATTATTCTATGATTCCCTAGTTGCAGCCAGCTGCTACAGCCTGTTCCCTGTTAGGCAGACACCTTCTCCTTGCACATCGTGTTCAAGGGCACATACCCATTGTGTTATCCTATGTGCGTGCATATGGCAGCCTGAATTGAGCATTCAGGGGAACGGAGAATCACACAACCTTAGCCTTTCTTTCACTAGCCTCTCAGAAAGATGGGGTGGCTGGATTAGCTGGGAACATGACTGCTCCTCCCCAGTGCAAGGATTACCCTCTCAGGACTTGCTGCACCATTGTCTTCTCATTATCAGCCCTTCTTCTCCCACACAGAGGAAGGATCCCATTTGCTCTCCACCATCCTCCTTCACCAGGCTGGCTGTACATCCCAGGGCTTGTCTTCAGCCTAGGGCATCCCAGCCCCTCCATGTGTGCTGCCTGTGGGGCAAGCTCACGTGGTTTCCACAGAGAAGGGATTTGCATGCATGGTCAGGGAGAGACAGCCTGGCCTGTTTATTCTTAATGGTCCGTATTATCTCCATTAATTATGCCACCTCTGCCTCACATGCTAATTAAGGCTCAAGACTGTTAATGTAATAGGGAATTTGGGCAGAGACCACACAAGACCGGCAGGATTAAGTTAACCGTATGGAGTGTTAATGGATCTCCTGGAGGGGCATTTCTGGCTAATGAGAATCCGGCTTGAATGGTAATCAGGGGCTTGCACTCTGCAGGCCCAGCAGAGCCAGGGGTGCTGGCAAGGCTGCAGGGCAGGGCTTGGGAAAGGCATCAGCAGAAGCGGCTTGTGAAGCAGAGAAGGGAAGGGGGGAGGAAGAGAGCTTAAGGTGAGGGAAGAACTGGGGTGGGTGGAGTAGTGATGCTGGTGGTGCTGCACAGAGGAGAGCCCCAAACAGGCACTGAGCTTTTTGTGGTGGGTATTTAAATATTAACACAAAGGGCTGTTTCTTGTGGCCGTGACTGCCTGCAGCAAAAAGGTCATCCAGACTGTGTTAGCTTTGAGCAGGTCTCCTTTCTGGGGAAAAACACCTAGGAAGATCCTGGCCTGGCTCCTGGAGACCTGTACCATGGGTCATGGCTGCCACTACCAGGCAGATCAGAGAGGCAGACTTTGCCAGACTGCCTTGTTGTGTGGTGTGAGGAAAGCGTCGAGGAGGGGATCTGACATTGAGCACTCTTATGTTTTAAGGATTACACTACCTTGCTGGTGAGCAACATAGTGAAAGCCTGGGTCTCTGTTCAAAAGAAACCTGGGAAGTTAAAGGAGTCCAAACTGATCTCAGAGGCTGGGCTTTCAGTGTATAAGATTAGATGAAGTCTGGGCACATCAGAGATTCCAGATTGCATTTGAAGCAAAGCTTAAGTGTTAGGCTGCATTTCCAAGGCAAAACTGTATGATTCTAGGCCTGGATGAAACTGGGTCTTGCTGGGTGCCTGTGAAGCCTTCTGGGGTAGGTGTGCATATTTTCATGTCTGGCTACTGCGTGCTAGATTTTCTTCCTCCAGAGGGAATAGTTGTGGAGTGGGATATAGGGCAAAAGTGAAGCCTGAAATGGAGGCCAGTTGTTTGTATTTCAGTTTGAGGAGTTGAGTCATTTAGATCAGACCCAGAACAAACACATGTAGCTCAGGGTAGGGTGTCTGGGAGGAAAGTATTGATCTGCATATTTGTTTAAAGGAATTAAAAAAGTCTTTGGAGTTTTCATCTTGATCAAGTCTCACTGCCCCAGGAGGTGCTCCAAATGGGCAGGCTCTGTGCTCTGAGTTCTAGCCTGGAGGTTACTCAGTATGTGGGATTCACAGATTGCATTGGGTTGGAAGTAACCCTCAAAGGTCATCTAATCCAACTACCCTGCAGTGAGCAGGGCCACCTCCAACACATATGGCCCAGGGCTGCATCAAATCTGATCTTGAATGTCTCCAGGGATGGGGCCTCAACCACATCTCTGGGCAGCCTGTGCCAGTATTTCACCATTCTCATTGTAAAGAACTTTCTTCTTATGCCCAACCTAAAACTGCCCTGCCTCAGTTAAAAAACATTGCACCTCACCCTATCTCTACAAGACCCTCTAAACATTCCTTCTCCAGCCTTCCTGCAGGTCCCCTTCAGATACTGAAATGTAGCTATAGGGCTTCCCTGGAATCTTCTCCAGGCTGAACAGCCCCAATTCTTCATAGGAGAGGTGCTGCAGCCCTCTGATCACCTTTGTGGCCCTTCAGCAGGTCCATGTGTCTCTCGTGTTGGGGCTCCAGAACTGCACACAGTAGTCCAGGTGACGTCTCACCAGAGCAGAGTAGCAGAATGACCTCTCTTGGCCACGCTTCTTTTGATGCAGCCCAGGATATGATTTGTCTTCTGGGCTGCAAGTGCACATTGTTGGCTCATGTCCAGCTTCTCACCCACCAGTACCCCCAGGTCCTTTCCTGCAGGGCTGCTCTCAATTTCATCATTCCCCAGCTTGTACTGATAGCAAGGATCGCCCTGACCTAGGTATAGGACCTTGCACTTTGCCTTATTGAACCTCATGCAGTTCTCCTGAGCCCACCTCTCCAGCCAGTCCAGGTCCTTCTGGATGGATCTGGCCAAAGGTTTAGCCTTCTGCTATGGGAGCAATGACAGAGCAGCTCAGATGTGTTGCTTTGGTTCCAGAGGTGTGAGTCTAAGCTGTGCTGACTGCAACTTGTGCAAAAGGTTTCTTACATCAAACCCAGCTGTGGGTGTCAGACAGGTATCACTGTAGCTGCAGGAGCCTCTCTGTATTCCCAGTTACAGGGACTGATGCCTCCTAACGTTGTCACTTTGAGCTTCCTTATCTGAGCTGTGTCAGTTTTTGGTAGCCCATGGCTTGGATGTGAGCCATGGTTCTGGTTTGCAGCGTTCAGGCGTTAGAGTGGAGGTTTGTGTCTTGGGTGAAATCCTGTGGGTTTGAGTGAAAGTTTGTGAGTTCGTGATGCGGTTCCCGAGGGCTGGAAGGAGATGACAAGGACATGGAAAGGGAACAGGTTCAGTTCAGGTTGCCCAGTGAGGTTTTTTCTTCACTTTTGGGCTCTTGATATGGCAAGATCCCAGGGAACTGCAAGGAAAGGAGTTCCCTTGCTGCGTGTTGCTGTGTGGGAGTTGGTTCCCAGGGCAGAGTATGCTGCTGCCAGTGAGAGAGGGGAACTGAGGGAAGGCGAGAAAGGAAAAGCAAAGACCAGGAGGAGGTGCAGCTCAGGAGTCAGATGGATTGCTCTGCCCAGAGAGAGATCCCCTCCCTGCAAACCAGGGGTGCACGCAGCACATGCACTATTACAATAGGTTTGTGCTGTGCTCACAGCATTGATTTCACAAGGATGCTCACTCTGCAGGTCTGGTGTCTCACAGGGGTGTAAATGCTGCCACCCACAGAGGACACATTGCTCCCTATGACACCTCACAAATGCACCAGAGTTTTCAGCAAAGAACAGATTCACACACATGTGCACTGTTCACCCTGCAGTACAGCACTTGGGTGCACACATGTGAACATACAAGCTCCTGGAGCACACATCGTCCATATTGTCCACTTTCAGCATTGTGCCACCCAGATGGACACACTCATGGCAACACTGACAGACAGGGCTGGCTTTGTGTCTTCCAGGTCTTGCTTGCCAGCACAAAACTGGCATGTGAAGGTGAGGCAAACCCCATCCCTTTGAGATGAACAAGCTGAGCACCACACTGACACAAACACACATATGCATTCCCCTTGGCTCCTGTTTGTCTTGCTTTCACTCTCCCTTTCCCTTTGTTTAGCCAGTCATGGTGCTTCTTCCATGCCCCTGAAGCACAGGAACAGATGGTGTGGAGGTTAGTTTAGGATGATGGTTCCCTTTTCTACTAGTGGCTCTCTTCAGCTGCTTAACTCAGGGCTAAGTATCTCAGAGATGAAGATCCTCCTTGTGTATCCACACACAACACTTCTGTGTTACCTCTCAGCACCTATTAGAAATCCTGAGCCCCAAAGCCTCTTTAAATTGTCCTCATGACCGCACTTTAACCCAAGTAGCACTTCAGGCCGTGGTGGCTTTCCAGATTCAGCAGCATCTGTTAGCTTTGACCAAATGAGGCAACTCCATCCCCACTCTGCTCTGTACATGTGCCTTGCTGAGGCCTCAAAGACTCTCGCTTGTCCCCTTTCAGCTTGCATTATTCATCTCCTGTAATGCACAATGGATGTTTGCGGGAAAGGGCACGCAGGTACAATTGAGCATGGTGCTGAGGAACGTTCTTTGCAGACTGAAAGTGCCTGGGTGCTGGAGCCAAGCTTAACTGAGAGAGAAAGGACATTTTTCCTCCTTCAGTGCACTTCTGAAAAGTGAGTGGTGGCAGCGGTGGTGGCGGAGGCAGAGGGGGAGGAGGGGATTGTTTGCAGGAGTTGGGTTGGTGGTGGAGGCTTCCCCACATGGTTATTCTGGCTCCTCTCATGCTGCCACACGAACGTGAGCGTGCTGTGTGCGTGGGAAGGTGGGAGTGCTCTGGGGGAAGGTGTGAAGTAGGTGGCTTTGGGGAGTGGAGACTTTGCATGCCTGAGTAGCGGTGGGGAAGGTGTTCCTGTATGTGTGGGGAAGGGGGCTGGGGGTTGGTTAGTGAAGAGCTGTGGAAGCAGGGTGCTGGGGCTTGCAGTGTGTGGAAGGGCAGGGAGATCCTGGAAGAGGCTATGGAATGTATGCTTCACTGACTTACAGAGGTCTGTCTGTATGTGCACAGAGCCCATACCCATCCAATACCACAGGACAAGAGCCTGTAGAACTCCCTCCATTTTCCCTCCATGTGGTTAGGGCTAGACCCAGTGGCAACCCCTGCTTTGCCTGTGTCCAAATCACCTCTGTGCCAGCCCCTTCATATCTGTGGGCTCATCCTTTTGTACCTGTTGCAGTACTCATTGCTCCAGTGCTCCCAGGATAGCTATGGACCCCTGCACCACATGCCTGCAGATGCACCCACACCCAGCTGCTCTTGCCCCCTGGAATCCCAATGCCTTCCCATGCCTCTCCTGCTTCCCCGGGGCACACAGGTACAGATGCTTCCCCCGATGCTGAACGCTGATTGCTCTCCATAGTCAATAGCAGCGTCACGCTGCGATGCTACTGAGCTTGTTAAAGAAGACTGGCAGAGTGCTTGTCATGCCATTTCCAGTGCCAGGCCAATCTCTTCTCCTTCCTTTGCCCCTTCTTACCTACGTCGTGAATCTCCTTGTCTCTCCTGGGGCCCAGGGGAAGCTGGTGCTCTCTTGGCCAAATCTCTGCATCCCGTAAGGGTTTATGTACTTCTCCACCATGCTCAGATTTTGCAGTCACATCCCCTGATGCCACTATTGGCCGGTTTCAGAGCACTCAGGGCCGTTGGTCCCTTGCACTCTTCTTTGCATGCATATTATGCACATCTAACACCAGAAGAATGGAGGAAAGGAGAAGGGATGAGGGTGCATGTTTTTGCAGGCTTTCTGCTGCAGAGGCTTTGCACCCAGAAGCTGCAGTGTGTGTCAGCAGGCAAATACATGGACTTTGGGAGCTGGCAGAAAGGGCAAAACTAGAGAAAGTGCACAAAGCCTGAAGATCTCAGAGATGGAGGCAGTTTAAGCAGAGCTGGTATGGCAGGGTCTGTGCGTGTGCATGTGTGCCTGTGCAGATGGACAGAATCATAATACAGCTGTCTCTAAAGTGAGTCCCAGCTTCACAACTTCCAAGGATGTAATTTTTTTTTCTTTTTTTGGGAGGGGGAGGGTGAGTGATTCTGTCTGTCTGCATTTTGTGTGTAGTTTGTGTTTGTCTGCTTGTGCTGGATGTTGATGAGTATTTGTGTTTTGCATGTGACAGGATGTGGCTGGTGTTTGATGGTGCTGGGGCTAGCATTTAGGATCCAGAAGGATGGTGTGCCTCTGTGTGGGCTGAGTTAGGTAGGCTAACAGTATCTGATGCAACCAGTTTGTATGCTCCAGGCAATTTGTAAGTATAGTATATTTGTGTGTGATATGCAGCCAGTGGTGTTTGCTTGACTTCTGTTCCTAAGTGAGCAGGGACATTATTTTGTGTGCTTTTGTTTCCTTATAGAGGTGTGTGCTGTGAAATGCTGCTGTGCTGTTTGCACTGATAGAGGTGTGTACAACTACACGGCACCTTTTCTGCTCTTTGCTATGGAGTTGGGCTTATTAAATCACAGAGAGCTCAAATCCCATCCAGTCCAACCCCTGACTCAGCACTGAAGGGTCAACACTAAACCATGTCCTCAAGTGCCAGGTCCACACGCTGCTTAAACACCTCCAGGGATGGTGACTCCACTACTGCTCTGGGCAGCCTGTTCCAATGTTTGAGAACTATTTCAGTGAAGAAATATTTCCTAATACCCAGCCTAAACCTCTCATGGCACAGCTTGTATCCATTTTCTCTAGTTCTGTAGCTGACCATCAAGGAGAAGAGGCTAGCCTACTCCTTGCTCCAACCTCCCTTCAGGTAGCTGTGGAGTGATGAGGTCTCCCCTCAGTCTCCTTCAGACTGAACAAGCCCAGCTCCCTTAGATGTTCCTTCTAGGTCATGTGCCCTTCACCAGTCTCATTGACCTTGTCTGGGGATGCTCAAGCACCTCCATATCCTGCCTATAGTGAGGGGCCCAGAACTGAACACAACATTGAAGGCAGCCTCACCAGTGCTGAGCATAGGTGGATGATCACCTCCCTGTTCCTCCTGGTCCCCAGGTTTCTAATACAGGCCAGGATGCCATTGGCCCTCTTGGCCACTTGGGCACACTGCTGACTCATGTTCAGGCTACTACCAATCAGTACCCCCGGGTCCCTCTCTAAGTTGCAGCTTTCCAACCACACCTCCCCAGATCTGTAGCTTACCATGGTGGTGCTGTGTGGTGCTGTGACCCAGGTCAGGTGACCTGACACTTGGCCTTTTCTAACTCCATACAACCAACCTTGGCTAAGGTGTCTGTGCAGTGACAGTTACACCTCAGTGGTCAGGAGTTTCTGTGTGATGATAAGCATGGGTTTGTGCTGTGGTTGGTATTTGTGGTGCTGGATATAGATTGTTTTTGTGGCTGTATGGTGGTTGTCTGGAATACCATGTATGATGTATGGGTGGTAATACAGCTGTGCAGTCTCGTAGGTGCAGAGTGCATGTGGAAAAGAGAAGCACCTCACCCTTTGGAGGGACTCTGAAGTTTTAGGGTGTGTATGCAAGGTGGTGCACAGGGGCATGAAAAGGCCCTCGAGTGTCAGTGTGTGTGTACAGCATCCGTGCAGCAGTCTGAGTGTGAGGGGTGTGTTTGCGGAGGGCAGTGCCTGGGCAATGCATGCAGGGCTGGGAGACAGCATGTCTGCCTGAGTGCTGCCATGTGTGGAGGCACACCTCACCTTCTCCCCATGCAGTTCCATCAGCACCTTGACCTGCACTGGGCCAGGTGCTGCCTTGTTTTTGTCTGCCGTGGGGCAGCTGTGCTCGTAGGGTACAGGCCATCCTCTTTCCACCCGTCTGCCTGCCTGCCTTGCTGCCCATGTCCAGTTGTCTGTTCCCATAACCACCGATGCGCCCTGACTAGCTCACACCCCACACTGCCTGTGGACTCAGCAGCTGTGCATCTCTCTGTCCCTCCCACACACACACACATTCACACACACACACACACACCCTGGATCTTCATCTGTGGTGTATTCAGTTGCCATTGGAAACCTAAGAAAGAAGTGAATCTACCCTCCGAGTCTTAAGCTGTCAGGCTTTTTTCCTTTTTTTTTTTTTTTTTTTTTCCCCTCCCTCCCCTTTCCTCTCCTCACAGAAGGCGAAGTCGTTCGCAATGAATCCATGGCAGCTTTGATCGAGCAGTGAGCTGAGCACCTACTCGCAGGCCACTCCTTGATGTAACTGAAGAGAGGCCTTTCCCAGCACTTGCCGAGGAGAGCAGAACCCTGGATTTATGTCCCGCACAGTGGGGCACCCCCAGCACAAGCACCGCCAGGTAAGCCAACCTCGGCACCTAAGTCTGTGCCTCTCTCCATCCCTCCATCCCCTCCCTCCTCCCCTCCCCTCCCTTCCCTCTCTCCCTCTCATTGCTTGTTCCCCAGAGGTGCGAGGGAGGGAAAGCCTGGGGGTTCTGCTATGCTGTGAACAAAATCTAGGCTTTCAGCAGCCCCCCCCCGCCCAGCCCAGCAATGGAGAGCTGCTCCCTCCCCTCCAACCTCCTCTCCTTGCAGCTCTGCATGTGTGTGCAGGGAAGGGTTGTTTGCAGAGCAGCAGGAGGATGTGCGTCAGGTCCCCCACACGCGGTCCCAAGCGCGTCCCTCTCCTTTCCCATACCTCTTTTGGCACACACCTGTCTGCTCCTCTCCCTCTGGGGGCACTTCCCTCCCCCTGCCCTGTTTCTCCTTTGGAGAAGGTGCAGCTGGGTTGGTGGTGCTGCAGCGGAGCAGCAGATTGGTTTGGCCAGCAGCTCAGCCAGGCTCCAAGGACCCTGGCCTGGGTCCCCTCGGGGCTGCAGCTTGCAGCCGAGCAGGAGTAGGCATCATGCTACTGAGAGTGAGGTGTGCAATGGGGGAGGTTCCCCTCTCTCCTAATCTCACGATATTTTGGGTATCCAAGTTCCCTAAGGAGGGTGCTGGCCTCCATTTCCTAGACAGGTACCTCCTCTGAATACCCAGCCCAGGCTGGCACAGCTTTTGGGATGATGGGCATGCTCTTTGTCACTGCTTCTCTGCTGTCCCCTGGTACCCCTGCCCAACTGGAAGGGCTGTTTTTCTGCTGGAGATGTGTTTCATAAGCCGGGAATGCCTTGTGCCCTGCACAAGCACTGGCTCAGCCCTGTGCCGAGCCCGACCCATTTTGGGGTGCAAAGCTCTTGGGAGCACCTGAAAGGGTCTCCTGCTGCCTCGTGCTGCCATGGGTGCCCCTTTCCACAGCTGCTCTGTGGGGAAGGCATGAAGATCAACGACACTGTTTCTATGTCTCTGTGTTGCTGGATCTGCGTGGGGATGGGAGGGGAGCTGTGAGCAGTTGTGGGCAGGCCCAGACATGCTGCTGGCCCTCAAGGAGCACAGAGGTGTCTGGAGATGCCTTTCTCCAGAATAAGGCCTTAAAGCAACAAGCTGCTGGCAAGGCAGCAGGCAGAGGGCATCCTCAGAGGCACAGATTTTAGAGGGGAGGTTTAGTGTTTGCACCTGTCAGGCTGTGCTTTTGGGCTCGGCACAGACTCTGGCAGATGCAAATGTTTTCCAAGTCAGATTTTGGGGCTGCTGCATTTCTCTGGAGGGAGAGAGTTGGCAGGTTCTGTGCTGCTGTGCAGTACTGGCAGTGGTGCTGATGTGGTATCCCCTGAAGGAAGTGATGGGTTGCTCTGCTCCTGTCAAGTCTGCTCCTACTTGGTGATGCCAGCAAGGAGGGTACACATTCCAATGCTGTCCCCCTGCTGCCACCACAGTACCCTTCTGTCAGCTGTCCTCAGCTGTCGTTCCTCAACGCTCACTTTGACCACCCCAACACCTACTCTTCCACCTGAACTACTATCTTCAACTTCTGTCTGGTGGGGTGAGCCGTTTTTCTTTCTCTTTTGGGATATCCCTGAGCCCTCGTTTCAGCTGCACCCTTTCCTCGCTCCCTCTCCAGCACTTCCCATTCCGTATGACCCGGCGGTGCATGCCATGCTGGGCAGGAGCAGCTTTGGGCAGCCTCAGGAAAGGCTGATGCTCCCTGGCAGGATCATTGCTGGGTGATGCAGCCAGCTGACAATACTGTGAAGTGATCTTTTCCCCTGTGGTTCGCACTACTCAGTGCGAGTGTGTGTGTGTGTGTTGCGGGTGACAGAGTGACTGCAGTGTTGCTGATGTGTCACTCTTTCTCCTGGCTGGGGCCCGGCAGGGAGCGTGACCATGCAGTTGCATTTGGTTTCTTTACTGGGGAGTGTGCAGAAGGCAAGCTCTTCCCAAATGGAGCCTCTGAATTCATCTGGCATTGCTTAAATTCCTCAGCCCTCTCAGGACATGGCTTTGGCACCGGCTCAGGGTGGACAAGTCAATAAATCCAGCTCTAGGGAGTTTGGTACTGGGTCAAAACTGCTGCAGCTATGTGGTAGAAATGCTGATCCAGTATGAACTCACTCTGCTGCTTCATATTTGTTTAGAAAACAATGTTGGCTTAACTCTGTACTGGCAAGGTTTGTGTTGCATCGGGTATCATCTGTCTGCACAACTCTGGCTTGCTGCTGGCTCGACTGTTGTTTGTCCTTCCACATCTGGCACCCACTCCGGATCCTGTGTGCTCTGGCTAATTTGACAGATGCAATTGCACACTGCAGCCAGCCTGGTTCAGTCCCTCCTGTAGAGCCAGCCAGTTTAAAAGAGGGTTGAATTACAGCCTTAGGAGGGATCGAGCCATGTCCCACGCCAGGCAGCTGCCCTCCCCTCTCGGGAGTTCCAACAGCCACGGCCTCCCACGTGCCTTGAGAACCGATGCATGGCAAGGCAGAAACCCAGCTCTCTGTAGTTCCATCTTTCCTAGCACCTACTTCAAGTCCTGAGGGATCCTAGAGAGACAGGCATGCCCTCTGGCTGGTGGACATATCTCTGCCTGGCTCTGCTCAAGGGCTTTTGAGCGCTGCCTTACCCTGGAAATCATGTGTGCAGGGATGAGAGTATGACACCAGCTGGAAGGAGGGGAGGCATCACACCAAAGGGGAAGGGAAGTGTTGTCTCAGCAGAAGGATGTTGCCTTCCAGCCCTGACCACTCTACAGCCCCATGCCCAGTGCATAGGGTTCAGAGGAGGCATTGTTGCTCCTCGTGGGATAATGTTGGCAGAAAATGGGGTTGCACTGTGGACAGGAGCTGAAACAGTCCCATTGGAAGCAGGTGCTCACGTGGGACAGAGTAGGAGCAAGCCCTCACTGTTATGCTGCAGGGACTTTTTCCAGGTTTGCCACTCAGGTGCTTGTGTTGCAGAGGGAAGTAGTTTTGTTTGGGGCAGGAAGGTTGTGAGGGGTGGTTGGCCTTATGCTGGTGTGTGGACATGTGCAAGACTCTGGAGATAAGGAGGAACATTTGGTGACCAGGATTTGCAGTCTGAAGCCAGCTTTACTTTTCAAAGTCCAGCAGGTTGAACTTTGGGGGCTTGAAGTCAAGCTTGAAGCCTACAAAACATTGCTGCCAAGGTCTCTAGAATCCTAATTCAGGTGTGGTCTCTCAGCAGTCACTATACCATGTCTTGGTTTCCACTACCTTTACACGTGGTATTTATGCAGCCATAAAGATTGGAGGAGATAAGGTGGATGGGGAAGAGGGACATGAAATCACCCTTAGCGTTTGCATGGTGCCTCAGGCTGTGCAAAGAGCTGCTGTGGGGGAGAGGAGGTGCAGCCTGCAGACTCTGCTGCCATGGCTGTGTGCTGATCTTCACAGGGGGCTGGATGTTGGAGGAGAATTCATAATGACCAGAGTGCTGAGTGCCAGGGCTGAGGCAGTGATTCACTCAAGACTCTGTTTGTTTGGGAAGAGAAAGAGAGTTTGTGGCTTGTCACTTGGGAAACAGAGTGGGGATTCAGTGGCAGAGGGCAAGTTTCTTGGCTGGGCCACCCCAGGCAGCCATGCTGTGTGTCTGTGTGTGTGTGTCAGGGGAGCAAAGGGAACCCTGGTACAGGCCATGACTGGCAGTCAGCCATCCCTGTCCTCCATCACTTCATCTCCCCTTTGTACCCTCTGCACAGCCACTGCTGAGCAGATAAGAGCAGCCCAAGATGTACCTGCATGACAGACCCATGCATGTGAGGAGAGGGAGAGGAGCCAAAGCCTTGCTAGAAGAGCAGCTGGATGGGATTTGTCCTACTTCCCTGCCTGGATTAGCCCACACCTGGTGACATAGCATCTGCACAGGTGCCCATGCTGCTTCATTCTAGCCCAAGCAGGCATCTTTGGCAAGATCATGCCTGCTGTGTGGAGACAGGTCACAGGCTGGGGAGTCAAGTTAGGTTGACTTAGGAGAGGAAGAAGACCTTTTCCTCCCCATAGCCCCTGCCTTGTCTCATTCCTGTTGAGCTTCTTCAGGTGTGAGCCCTGCCTTGCTTCTTGGAGGTGAAGAGCTGCAGGTAGTGGAAGGAGATGTCACAGAGGGAAAGATGATTGCAAGGCACACAGGTGGTATGGAGGGGATGGAGACTCTAAGAAATAGGGAGGACCTGAGAGAAAAAGGGCAGAAGCAGCAAAAGAAGAGAGGAGTGGAGAGGGAGGCAGGGAAAGAGCATCATGTCTCTGCAGTGACAATGTGGTGTGGAAGTCTCCTACAGAGCTATTACAGTTCGAAGTGTCTGTGTTTTTACTGGGCGTGGATGTGATCTGGAAAGCTGTGCCAGGAGGACCTGCTCTGCACAGGGGGCTGCTCATCTCCCATCCACTTCCTTAACCCAGTGAATAACCAGCCCTTCTCCTGCTGTGACCTGTCTTCTGAAGGAGGCAGCATTGCTGAGAAATCCTTCCCCATGCCGTCTGTCCTCCTGGCCCGGTGGAGCCAAAGGAGGTGAGTGTGCTGACCAGCACTGCTGGGCATTGCCTTGCTCTGTACTGGAAGGCTGTTGGTGAGGTCTTGAAGGGAGCTGCAGACTTGCCTTTAGACTGCTGCTGCAAAATATGTATGGCCACACTACTTTACATAGGCAACATCTGCAGGGAATGAACTCAACACACTACATGGGGCAGAATTTTCTCAACAGTTGTCCCACCAACATGTCCTATAAGAATCAAATAGCAGCTGTTAGGGAAGAGGGATTTATGGAAGTTTCTCCTCTTCTTTTATGAAATATGCCTGAGTATGTATCTGCCAGGGAAGGTAGGTATGTCAGGGCTGTCACAGGGTAGATAGGCTTCATACAGATGTCCTGAGTGTCGTTATTCATGGCAGTGTAGCAATTCCCAGAAGCTGGAATGCCAGTGCTGGCTTGCAGACAGGCTTGCAGGAGAATAGGTGCCCACAGCCAGTCGTGTGTTCACTGTGACACAAACCTGTGGGTGATTCTTGCCCGTCTTGAGCTTCCTCCCCACCTCCCTGCTGTTGGACCAATAGGCCACATGACTTGAAGTCAGTGGCATATCAGGGCCATCAGGCTGTGCCCTGCTCTGAGCTCCCCTGCCTTTTAAAGCCAGCCAGCGTGATGAGAGCGATCGAGAACCAGCCTGGCACAAAGAGAAACACTTCTATAATGGGGCTACTTATTTGAGTTCCCCATCATTTCCCATTGCATTTCATGTCTTGGGCCTGATTCAGTTGAAAGGCAATCAATGCAGCTAACAGCTTGTCATTGTTCTGCTCACCTTCTGATTTACTTCTTTTCATCCTTGCTGGGTTTCATCTCTTCCCAGGTTCATGCATCCCCCAGCACTGAGGTCACTTTCTTTTTGTTGTAACTTAGGCTGTATATAAATCAAACTAGCTCCATTCCTGCCCTGAATCTTCTGGGGTCAAGACAGAAATCACTATTCAGCAAGAGACCCAAACAAATGAGCAAAACTAGCCTGGTCAGTCAGAATAAAGAGGAAGTTATCCAAGAAAACTTGCACTGATCAATTCAAGTCACCTCCTGTGCTTAAAGTGACTCAGTATCTCCATTTTTAGGATGTTGCTGGGGAGCTGAATTCTCTTATGATTTCTCTTATATCAGTCCTTACCAACGGTGTTTGTGAGATTCATTTCCTATATCTGCTTAGATAAGGAACTGTTGGAAACTATGCTGGTAGAATAATGGGTGCTGGGACAAAGCCAATCATAAAAACACCCATAAAAACCCACTGCAAAAAAACCAACAAACCACAACACAAAACCTCCCCTCCATTCCCTGAACAATAAGTTATCAAGTCCAGATGGTTAAATCCGAGAGTTTGGAAGGAGCTTAAGTGATTGAGCTGCTAACAAAAATATGCAATCTCTTGTGGGGGGAAAAAAAAAAAAAGAAAAAAAAGCTACTGATTTGGGGAATTGGAGAAGACCAAATGTTGTACCTATATTTAAAAAAAAAGGCTCCAGTGATGATCTAGGGAATTAAACATCAGTAAGCTTTGCATCTGTGTCTGGTAAACTGGTGGGAATGATAATTAAAAAGCAATGCTGAAAGACATCTGGAAGGCTGTGGGCTGATAGGGCCTAACCATCACTGGTTCAGCAGGAGGAAAAAAAAAAAGTGTCTTGCTGATCTCCTACAACTCTTTGAATGTGTCAGTAAAGCACTGGATAAAGGAGAACCAAAAGGCTTTTGAAAGATCCTGCACAAGAGCTACTAAAGGAGCTAAGTAGTCAGTGAGAGACAAAATATTGACAAAGATCAAAAACTGAGTGGGAGACTGAAAGAATGAGGGGATTAAACAGTCAAGTTTCACCACAGCAAAAGGTTAACGTGGCCTCCAGGTCCTCTTCTAAATCCCATATGATTTCCTGTATTGTTTAATGACTTGGAAAAGTGGGAGGAGAGAGATGCTCTATGAAAATTTGCAGATGAGACAAAGTTATTTAAATTGTCTGAGACCAGAAAGGGCTATGAGAAATGACAGGAAAAGAGCTAAGTGAAGTGAATCAATGGCATCCTGGCCTGCATCAGGAATAGTGTGGCCAGCAGGAGGTTGCTTTCTTCTCTCAGGCAACCAGCACCAGAACAAGAGGGCACAGTCTCAAGCTGTGCCAGGGGAAGTTTAGGCTGGAGGTGAGGAGAAAGTTCTTCCCTGAGAGAGTCATTCCCCACTGGAATGGGCTGCCCAGGGAGGTGGTGGAGGTGCTGTCCCTGGAGGGGTTCAAGAAAAGCCTGGATGGGGCACTTAGTGCCATGGTCTGGGTGATTGGCTAGGGCTGGGTGCTAGGGTGGGCTGGGTGAGCTTGGAGGGCTTTTCCAACTTAGCTGATTCTATGATTCTAAAGCAATGTGTATTGCGTGGCAAACACTTTAGATACCCTCCATTCAGGGATATCAGCCAAATGAAAGGGTGGGTGGATGCAAGTGAGTTCTTTTCAGAGCTCTGGCCTGTGTTGTGTTGCCCTTGAGCAGGCAAAGTAGCTGTTTGGTTCTGGAGGCAGCAGGTAGAGAGTAGTTTGGAAGGGCTGCGAGCCTCTCAGTACAGCTGTGGTGCTGCCTCATTTGGAATTGCAAGTTGGACCAGGGTTGCCCTGCTTTGGAAGGCATGCTGGACAGTTGAATGGGCACTGAGGTGAGGCAGAACACCCCCAAGTGAAGAGATGGAGCAAATTGGGGTTGCCAGTGCCAGGAAGTGGACTGGGAATGGATGTTGGAAGAAAATACAATTATTAGACTTAGGAGTACCTCTGTCCTTCCTTTCCTCATCACACAGGAGCAAGGGGATGCACAGTGAAATTAAAATGTGTGGGATTCAGCATCACAAGGTGGACTATGGAACCCTAAGTCATGGGATTTTTGTCAGGACCAAGAATTCATAAAGGTTGATATCAAACTTGTGTATTTTTGTGGAACACAAGGATACACAACTGAGCTTTAACTTAGGATGAGCCAAATTTTGCACCCTGAACCTTCATCTTCAGTTTTCAGAGCCTGCATTAACCTGCAACTCACAGTGGCAAACAGGAAAATGAAAAGAGGATCACATTTTTCCCTCATCTCTCTGCTTTGAGGTTTTTCCACCTTTTCCCCCCTAAAAATCTGGTGATGTCTCTCATGAGAGTCAGCATTGACATCTCTCTGATCTGGAATGGTTGTTCCCCAGTGTGCAACTTACCTTAACAGCACCTGCTGGGAGATAAGCAGTGAAATTCTTTTCATGTCCCAACTCTTCCTAGCATCACATGTGTTCAGGAACATCCTCAAGCTCAGGGAAGAACAGGGTCAGATTCTCTCCTGCCATAAACTGGCATATTCATTGTCAAAGTTGATAGTAAGGAGCAGGGTTTCAGTCTCTAGTTTGAACTCGATTCCAGTGAAAATCAAATGCCACACACACATATAAAACATTTGGGAAACTGCCTGAACTCTTGAAATTGCCTGAGATCAGAAACCTAACATGGAGAGTTTCCAGATGTTCCTGAGAGACTGCACATGCTTCCACCTCCTGCCTGAGCTATGGGTGAAGGAATCAGTGCCTGGATAACAGAATAATCAGAGGACTGGAATGCTTGCCGTAGGAGGAAAGGCTGAGAGAACTGTGTTTGTTCAGCCTTGAGAAGAGAAGGCTTGGGGAGGACCTTATCACTACATACCAGTACGTAAAGGGTGGCTACCAGGAGGATGGAGACTCCCTTTTTACAAGGAGTCACATGGAAAAGACAAGGGGTGATGGGTACAAGTAACTCCTGAGGGGATTCAGATCGGCCTCTAGAAGGAAAGTTTTCACAATGAGAACTGTTAGACACTGGAAGAATCTCCTGAGGGCAGCAGTGGATTCCCCCATGTTGGTCAGTTTTAGGACTCAGCTTGACAGGGTGCTGGGCCACTCATTTAAGCTACGCTTCTCACCTAGAAAGGTTAGAGCAGGTGATTCTTGAGGTCCCTTCCAACCTGCCCTTCTGTGATTCTGTGGATGTTGCAGCCTTTCCATTTGCCAGGCCAAGCTGAAGTCCAGAATTAAAAATCTGCTGAGTCTGAAAGGAGAAGAGAAATCCCTGAGCCCACAGAAACTTTGAAACCTGATCTAATTATTTCCTTCTCTCTTCAGTGTAAGGAGCTGAGTCTATAAACACATCCTCACCATCCTACAGCATTCCCTACCCAGAAGCATGATCCTAGTTCTTGGGGGTTTCTTACTGACTACATGATACAGGGTGCTGAAGTCATGAAGAGCTTGGCTCACTGAACCTGCTCAGAGTTTGATTTCTGGCTGTTTGTGGGTGTAGCACACACAAGTCTCTGTCTTCTCATAAATCTCTCCTTGCTGGGCAGCCAACAAAGTGTGAGTGGAGTGACTTCTTGTGCAGGGAGATGTTTTTAAGCCAGGAAAACAAACACTGAGGATCATCTCTGCATGACACTGTTTGCTGGGTCTGTAAGCAATCTTTTATTCTTAGAGCTGTGATTTGTTTTGGTGGATATCTTGGAGCTACACCCACTGCAACTGCTGCTGGATAGAGTGGGAGCAGCCAGGCTCATGTCCCTGTGCTGAGTGACCTGGGTTCAGTATCACACCTTTCCACGGGTGCTCTGTACAGCCAGAGGGAACTTTGGCACTGTTTCAGAGCCGACATCCTCACAGCCCCTACAAACCTCTGAGGTGGAATCAACAACTCCAGCACCACTCCTGGAATCCAGGATCTGGGGACTGCAGGGGCTGAGAGACACTGACGTCACCCCTGCTGTGTGCCAGCAACCCCAAGGCTTCAGAGACAGCTTGATCACCACTACTGTATTATAGCACCTAAAAAGACCTCTGGGATCGGAGGATGATTGCATCTCTCTGCTCTATT
This sequence comes from Ramphastos sulfuratus, assembly GCA_013399055.1. Classification (NCBI taxonomy): domain Eukaryota; kingdom Metazoa; phylum Chordata; class Aves; order Piciformes; family Ramphastidae; genus Ramphastos; species Ramphastos sulfuratus. The sequence continues at coordinate 30,270 of WBNM01013102.1, read as the reverse complement.
ACAGCAGCCAATGAACCTCTGGGACCAAAGGATAAATGGACCATCTCTGGAGCATTAGAGCATTTAGAAACCTTTCTCACTGACTCACAGCTGCCTTCCCCTCTCCACCAGCTTCTCTTAGCATCCAGCCACCTGCTCTACTGAGGTGTGGCTGCATAATCCCTGTACTTTCACATCATCTGGCTCTGTGCGGTACTGAGATGAGACCACACCACCTTTTCTTAGGGTGCTGGGGAGCACTGGTGCTGCGATGCATTTGCCAGCCCTTAGCTCCAGGAGTCCAGAGAGGGACAGCTGCAGTGGCTCATTTCTGCTCTTAGTGCAGCATCTGTGGACCTCTGGTAACTGTTCTGCTGTGGCAGGCAGTGATCTTCTCTTGCCTGCTGTTACAGGATGGAGGCAAGAGCACTGGAACAGGCTGCCCAGAGAGGTCATGGAGTCTCCTTCTCTGGAGACTTTCAAAACCCTCCTGGATGCATTCCTGTGTGAACTATCCTGGGTGATTTTGCCTTGGCAGGGAGGTTGGACTCCACGATCTCTGGAGGTCCCTTCCAACCTCTAAAGTTCTGTGATTCTGTGATTCTCACAGTTTTGGGTGTTTCAGGAGACAGTTCAGCACTTGATAATGGCTGTGTCATATCAGCAACTGAAGCTAGCAGACAGGAAGGGGGAAACTGAATGTTTGGTCAGCGATCCTGGCATTTAGAAAGCATAAATGAATTTCTCAGACACCCTAGAGAGGTGGAGTTCTGTCATATTATGAACCTGACTTGTAGATTCTAGGGAAAATCCTAAAAGCTTTTGGTAATAGAGGTTTTAGTGAGTTTAATGCCGATGGAATTAAAAGTCTCAAGGCACTCGTTGTGAATGGATTTACATCAGGGAGATTAGAAAAGGAGAAACATTATTGGTGTCCAGGAAACTCAGGAGAGCAGCTGTCATCTGGTTCAGATGGAAAGTTCCCCAGTGGGCAGGCACCCTGGGAGCCTGGCAGCAGACATGCACACACCTCGCAGGGTCGGCTCACAGGCTGAGGACACGTCCCAGAGCCCACCGTGTGCCACATCATGCATCAGCTCTCTCAGCAGAAGGGTTGCACTAGGCAGTTTTACAGGCACATGGAATGTGCACAGGGATGGTGTCTCCATTTGGGCTGGCATTCTCTTACTCCAAGATGCAGCTGCCTCACCCGAGTGCTCCTACACTCCTACAGAGGGAGAGGAAGACCTGGAGACCCTGCCTGCAGGGACACACCTCAGACTCACAGAATGCTAGGGGTTGAAAGTGACCTCTGAGGATCATCTAGCCCAGCCCCCCTGCTAGAGCAGGATCACCTGGAGCAAATCACAAAGGAACACATCTGGGGGTGGGGGTCGACTGCCTCCAGAGATGAAGACTACAACCTCTCTGAGCAGCCTGTTTCTTGCTCTGCCACCCTTAACATGAAGAATGTTTGGAACCTCCTGTGTTCCAGTTTGTGTCCATTGCCCCTTGTTCTGTCACAGGACACCACTGAGAAGAATCTGGCTCCATAGTCCTGACACTTGTCACTTAGATATTTACAAGCACTAATGAAACCCCTCTCTGTCTCCTCCAGGCTAAACACACCCAGCTCTCTCAGCCTTTCCTTGTAAGCTTTCAGTCCCCTAAACATCCTAGTGGCTCTCTGGTGGACTATCTCCAGTAGATCCTTCTTGAACTGGGGGGTCAGGAACTGAGAAGACTGCAAGCCAGTCTTTTCCTTCATGGATGGGTATTTTACTGCCTCCTTTCTGGGGGTGCTGATTGACACCTGCCTAAAGATGAGCCAGCAGTGTGCCCAGGTGGCCAAGAAGGCCAATGGCATCCTGGCCTGCATCAGGAATAGTGTGGCCAGCAGGAGCAGGGAGGTCATTCTCCCCCTGTACTCTGCACTGGTTAGGCCACACCTTGAGTACTGTGTCCAGTTCTGGGCCCCTCAATTTAAGAAGGACATTGAGGTGCTTGAGCGTGTCCAGAGAAGGGCAACGAGGCTGGTGAGAGGCCTCGAGCACAAGCCCTATGAGGAGAGGCTGAGGGAGCTGGGATTGTTTAGCCTGGAGAAGAGGAGGCTCAGGGGAGACCTTATTGCTGTCTACAACTACCTGAAGGGTGGTTGTGGCCAGCAGGAGGTTGCTTTCTTCTCTCAGGCAACCAGCACCAGAACAAGAGGACACAGTCTCAAGCTGTGCCAGGGGAAGTTTAGGCTGGAGGTGAGGAGAAAGTTCTTCACTGAGAGAGTCATTCCCCACTGGAATGGGCTGCCCAGGGAGGTGGTGGAGTCACCGTCCCTGGAGGTGTTCAAGGCAGGTTTGGACGTGGCACTTGGTGCCATGGTCTGGTCTTGAGGTCTGTGGTAATGGGTTGGACTTGATGATCTTTGAGGTCTCTTCCAACCTTGCTATACTGTGATACCAGAAATGCACTTGGCACATAGCTATGAAGGCTAACTATAAGGAGCAGTGAAAGGGGGGACTGAGCAAGATCCCTACAGAGGAATTGCATGAGGCTTAGTAAACTCATAGGGAGAGTAACCTGGGGAGCCTTTACTGTATATTGTTCAGGTCCTGCTCCTTTTTCCAGGGCCTCAGTGCTGGAGCAAGTAGAGGTCCCTAGCCTGTGCTCTTAGAAAAGAAAAGCATGATCCTGGAGGGCTTGGCCTTTCTTGCACTTCCCTGCTGGGGCTGGGTGGCTGAGGCTGTGCTCTCTACTGAGGTATCACAGAGACAAGAGAAGAAGGGACACCAAGAAACTGTAGAGAGCGAGAAGGGTTTTGGCCTTTAAGTACATGAGCTGGTTATGCTCCTCTCAGGAAGGCTCTGAGAGCTGCTTTGTCTGCTGTCATTGTTATTGCTCTCCAAAATCCTCATCACTTGGTACATCTTGTTGAGAACAGAGATCAGGGTTAATTCACCCTGGCCTTCTCCTTAAGTGGGATGTCATAAAACTGAGGACTTCATTCAAATCCTGCTTCACAGATTTTTATTTCCTCTGTAGCCTAGGAGAGCTGCCTGGGAGATGAGGCTTTGCTGAAGCAGGGAGCTCTCTGCCCTAGAGGAGATGGGCAGGAGGAAGAGCAAGGTGCCTTGCCAGGACAGGGATATAAAGTCAACATCAAGGTGCTCACAAGCACCACCCCCCCGGCACTTCAAGGGTTACCTTTGCTTTGTAGGGTGAAAATATTGCCCCATCCACAACATGCAGCAGAGAGCTGAGATTCATAGTCATAGATCATAGAATTGTTTCTGTTGGAAAAGACCTTTAAGATCCTCAAATCCTAACCTGGCCTAACCTAACCTAATCCATGTCCTGACATGCCATGTCTGCACGTTTTTTGAACACCTCCAGGGATAGTGACTCCACCACCTCCCTGGGCAGCCTGTTTCAGTGCCTGACCACTCTTTCAGTAAAGAAATTTTTACTAACATTCCATCCAAACCTCCCCTGCACAACTTGAAGCCATTTTCTTTTGTCTTGTCACTTGATACTAGGCAGAAGAGACCAATACCTACCTCACTACAAACCTCCTTTCAGGTAGTTGTAGAGACCAAATGGGGTCTCAGCATCCTCTCCTCCATACTAAACAATACCACTTCCACAGTTTCACAGTATAAGCAAGGTTGGAAGAGACCTCAAAGATCATCAAGTCCAACCCATTACCACAGACCTCAAGACTAGACCATGGCACCAAGTGCCACGTCCAAACCTGCCTTGAACACCTCCAGGGACGGTGACTCCACCACCTCCCTGGGCAGCCCATTCCAGTGGGGAATGACTCTCTCAGTGAAGAACTTTCTCCTCACCTCCAGCCTAAACTTCCCCTGGCACAGCTTGAGACTGTGTCCTCTTGTTCTGCTGCTGGTTGCTTGAGAGAAGAAAGCAACCTCCTGCTGGCCACAACCCCCCTTCAGGTAGCTGTAGACAGCAATAAGGTCTCCCCTGAGCCTCCTCTTCACCAGGCTTCCTCAGCTCTCCTCTTAAGATTTATTCTCCAGACCCTCCAACGGCTTCTTTGCCCTTCTCTGGCATACTCCAGCNGTCGCTGTCGACCAGTACCCCCAGGTCCCTCTCTGCCTGGCTCCTCTCCAGCCACTCTGTCCCCAGCCTGCAGTGCTGCATGGGGTTGTTGTGGCCAAAGTGCAGAACCCAGCACTTGGACTCATGGCATTGGACTGTGCCCATCTGTCCAGCCTGTCCAGGTGTCTTTCTTGTAGTGAGTGGCCCAAAACTGAACACAGTGTTCAAGGTGTGGCCTCAACACTGTTAAGTACAGGGGCACAATCCCTTCCCATCTCCTGCTGGCCACTCAGGCACACTGCTGGCTCATGTTCAGCTGGGTGTTAGCCATTACCCCCAGGTCCTTTTCTGCTGAGCAGCTTTCCAGCCACTCTGCTCCAAGCCTGCAGCGTTGCACAGGGTTGTGGTGATGAGCTCCTGCCTTCCCTTTTCTTCCTGTTGGCCCTGGGCTGTCTGGGTGGAAGGGAAGGGCTGCAGCAGTGGTTGACAGGGTCCTCAAAACAAGGTAGCTGGTATTGGGCAGGACAAGAACGATGTCTCTGATGTCCCTCCCAGTGAGTGGGTAGATGCCGCTGAGGAATCCACAGGGGAGGATGAGATGGGAGAGAGAGGAGCATGAGCAGTCTCAATGCCTCCTGAGGAGGCCACTCTTGCACTGGCAGGAGGTGGTGGGAGTGCAGGGAGTCAAGGAGGGGTAGGCAGGAAGGGGGCATGCCCTGCTGGCAGGAAGCAAGCAGGCATAGTGGCAGGCAGGCCTTGTCCTGGGACACACAGCTTAGGGACAGGAGGGGCTTTTTAAAGTGAAGCATAAGGTTTAGAGACAAACCCAGGAGTGTGCTGACTGGGGGCATGGCAATGTGCAATGATCAGCAGTGATGTCTGGGCAGGAACTGGAGCTGCCCCTGGAGATGCAGGCTTAATCTGTGGTAGGGAAGGGAGTAAATCTATTGCTGTGACTGCTTATGCCAGGAAGGTGTTTGGCACTGCTGAGGGCATACTTGTCCTGCAGATGTACTGCATCTGAGCTGCTGGGCATGCAGGCACCTGCCTTTGGATGGGTACACAGACAGACTGGGACATGCTTCTGTGTAGACTGCATTGGCACTGACAGAACCTGTGTAGAGACATTGTGGAGGCTCCAACCAAAACCAGGTTGGATAGGGCCTTGAACAACCTGGTCTGGCAGGAGGTGTCCCTGTCCATGGCAGGGGAGGTTGGAACTAGATGATCTTTAAGGTCCCTTCCAAGCAAACTGTTCTGATTCTGTGATCTCAGCAAAGGGGCCGCTCCAGAAACGGTTTTACACCTGACACTGTAAAATCTTTTTTGTTCTTCCTGCATCCTGGTTGAAAGAGCTTTCAGCCCACCAGTGTCTTTCTGGAGGCACCTCTCTTTCTGTTGGTATGTCTTCAAGTGCAAGGAGAAGCTTGGTGCAGGTATCCCCTGCCTTTGCCAGCCAGCCTTGCTGGCTGTTGTAACGAGCGCATTCAGGCAGGATGTGTTCACCCGCTGTGAACAGCAGTGGTTGCCTACTCCCAGGCAGAACCCTGCTTTTGGAGCACATCTAGCACAGCTAACTCATCATGACAACCAGCAGCAACTTCGGGCTGCATTCACAGAGCTGTTTGTGGAATCACCTCAGCCCTTTAGCACAAGATGTACACTTGCAGGAAGCTTGGTGAGACACTGGAACAGGTTGCCCAGGGAGGTTGTGGCTGCTCCCTCCCTGGAGGTGTTCAAGGCCAGGTTGGATGAGGCCTTGAGTGACCTGTACTGGGGGGAGGTGTCCCTGCCTATGGCAGGGGGGTGGAACTAGATGATCCTTGAGGTCCCTTCCAACCTTACCATTCTATGATTCTATAAGCCTTGCCTCTACAGAAGAGAGAGGCTTCTGCTTCCTGCTGCTGGTGTGCTCCTGGCAAGGGCTAGTCCATGACTAACTTGGTCACTACTGACAGGGCAGCTATCAGAACTGTACCAGTAGCAATGGGTAAGGTGATTTGAGCTTTCTTAGCAGGCATGAGGTGGGAGAAAGGAGTCCTTCAGCTCAGTGGGGCTGCTGAGTGCTCATGCAGCTGTAAGGATGCTATGAAAGTGTCAGCTGCAAAAGGCTGTGGTCTTCAGGCCTCCACTTGGGGGCACGTTCGTGTACACACAATGGGGCACGCCCACCACTTTCCTGGAGGTGGGAAAAGGTATTTAAAGGCAGGTTCTAGGATCTTCAGCACCCATCAGTTGTTTCGTAGGCCTGAGGAAATCTGCCATTTTCCTGTTGGGACTGACTAGCAGAGATTCAAAGCCCTCTCATCTGCACAGTTAGCAGGGTTTCTGCGTGCTGCGTTTTGAGGAGCTGCCCTGTGCAGGGAACTCTGTCCTCACCAGCAGCCACTGGGCTGAAGACAGCATAGTGGACGGTGGAGACCATGTGCACCTTCACCTTATGGAAAGATCAGAGCCTTGCCTGTCAGTCCATGTGGATGTCAGCATGGTTGGTGTTCTGTGCAGCACACTGGCCTGTTCCGTTCTCGCGGCAGGCGGGTGGGTGAGAAGGGGCAGGCTTTTCATGGGGAGCTGCCTCTGGGCACTGCTGTTTTTTACTTCATCCTTGGAGTTGGTGAGCCTGGTAGCGTTGCAGGGTGATATGCATGAGGCAACCTGACACTAAGCTGGAGGACCCATGAGGCAGTATCATGATGTAGCCAACAAAGTGAGCTGCTTGCTGCTGCTTTGATGTGATCATATGACAGTTTGATGCTTTATTCAAAGCACTGGTTACAACTTCCTTACTCTTCATTCCCAAGCACTTCAAGGCCAACCAACATATTAATAAATTAGAGGGATTAAAATAAACAGTGCTTTGAAAATCATTAGGCATCCCAAATGTCTGGAAACAAACAGCAGTTGAAGTAAAAATACAAAATGCAAATGGGCTAAGAACTGGGCCATAAAATATTGTAGCCTAGCCCTGGGGCAGCTGTGGAAAAAAAAAAAAAGTGTTTATTCCCTTGTCTCTTTGGGCTGAGACAGAGGAAGTAGTACTGGGGTACTGTGAATGAGGAATGGTCTCTGCCCCATTTCCTTCTGTGGTACAGAGCCTGCCCCAGTGGTGGCTTTCCTGGCTGCAGAGCAGGGGTGTGGGGAGATGAGGCCACAAGCACCAGCCACAGGGCTGGAGCTAAGGCAAGATCTGAAGGCTGCAGACTGGAGACCATCTGGGTGAGCAGCTGTCCTAGGCAGCTCCTTCTGCTGCTCTTGGTCCTGACCCTCACCCTCCAGGCACTGCATACCCAATTCTCTCCTCCTCTCTCAGCTCATTTGCCTTTGTCACTCTGAGCCCAGCTCTTCCTTCCCTCTCTGAACAGCCAGAGACTGACAAAGCCAATTCACACAGCATCTATTTCATTTCCCCTCAGTGGTCCCAAAGCTGGTCCTCTAGCATCAGTGACCACATCAGCAGCAATCCTAGCTGCTGCCAGGGCAATGAGAGACCATGGTGCTCAGTGACCTTTCCTTTTTCTGCATTCTGGCCAGGGTGATGCTTTTATTGTTGTTGACTGCCTTTTTTTGTCAGCTTGTGCCAGTTGCAGACACACTGTAAACAGAGTTGTCCCAGTGAGGAAATGCAGCCCCCAAGGACATCTCAAGTGGTACAGGGCAGTGGATGAGAGTGTGCCTGCTGATCTGACTGCTATGATATTTTGGGTGGTACTTATAGGGGGATTACTTGAGGCAGGAAATGTTTGAAAAATGCATCAGAGCAACACGCATCTTTAATGAGTTTAAAAAGCATTGGAGTCCTGCTTTAGGAAGTGTAAGTAATGAGGGCAGTCAGCCTCAGCTTGTAGGATGATTTTAGGCCTGAGAAGTACTAAGGAATCACAACTGGCTGATGCTGTCAGCCCAGCAGGGAACAAGGAGATCCAGTTTTCCAGGCAGTTGTTGGAGGTCTTGTGTTTGTGAAGGAGATATTCACTGCTGGCAGACCGGAGAGCCTGCCTGTGCTCAGGGAAGACCACATACTTGTGAGGAGGAGGACTTCAGCTGTGAGAAGTCTGGCTGATTCAGGAATTGCCTGGACCATCTTGAGCTTCTCTTGCGTGACAGACTTCTCAAGCATCACTGGCCAGGGAGAAAGCCATCAAACAATAAGGGAAAGCTGGCCTAGGAGGAGGCAGAGCCTCTCTGATAATTGAATACTTCTCCCTGCCTGGCCAGCATGCTGTGAGTGGAAGGCGCCGTGAGGCCAGGTACCTGGCACGGCCAAGGGACTTTTCCCCTCCACACATCCACTGGGATTTCTAATCCAGGCTGGGTAGGACAATGCTGTCATGTTAGTAATGGTATAACTCTCTTAGCAGTCTACCGGTGTGACAGAGTCACAAAGAGAACAGTGTAGGCTGAATATGTGCTCATGCTTGCTAAGCCTGTAATCCCAGCTTTGATTTTCTCTCCCTCTCTTTCAATTTCTTTCTTTCTTTCTTTTTTTTTTTTTTTTTTAAATAATAAGTTCAAAGTTAATAACAGTGATTCACTAGTTGCTGGTTTATCTGTCGTTGGCACGGTGTCCAATTTGGATTGCACAGGGCAGAAGGATGGGAGGGAGAAGGAAGAACTGGGAAAGGAGAGGGGAGGCTGGAGAGTGCCCCTGTTTCCTCTCTCCATGGAAACTAAAGCTGGTATCTCTCTCTGAACCTGCAAGCCCTGGCTGTGAATTCCCCTCTGGTCAGAAGAAACTGGTGATCAACTCTGTTCTCCCATTTGATTTAGGTATTTTCTGGCTTTCTTAATAAAGGTTTAGCAGCGATTAGCAGCTGATGGGCTGCATTTAGTGGCCTGTGGGATGGAAGGAGACTTCCCTGTGATTGTTGCATCTTCATGAGGCAAGAGTCAGTGACGGAGTTAAGCCCTTGAGTCTTGCAATTGTGTCTGAGGCTGTCTGCACCTTCTTGAGGTTGATCTCTTTTCTCTGCAGATCCTAGCAGACTCCAGATGCTCCTCAGGCCAGGCTGCTTCAAGACCTACTATGGGGTTGGTTCCAGCACCATAATTTGTTTCTGCATCCAAACCCTTTGGACTCTGTCTGCCTAGGAATCTGACCACCTCTTCTCAAAAAGTGCTTGGGCTGGGCAGTGAGATTCCTCATTGGGCAGTAGCAAGAGAGATAGGGAGTTGCTGGATATGTGGAGACCTTTGCCCAAGGGCTGCCTTGCCCTGCTCTCTGTGCCCTGCTCATCACTGGTCTGACTCCCACCTCAGCCAGTCTTGCTCCAGGTGCTTTCCCCAGGGTAAGCTCTTTTGTCTCCATCAGTAGGCACAGCCCTGCTGAACTGCTCTGGGCAGCAGGTGGCTGCGCTTTTGGCTGGGTGACACTAAACATGGGAGACATGGAGCAGGTCACCTGGAATAAACAGTTAAGTGTAGGCTACTGCATTGGAGAATAGTGAACAGGAGAGGACAGAACGGTCAAAAACCTCTCAAGATCTGGGCAGTTGTGGAGAAGCATTAGAGGGCTACTGAAAGGGGAGTTCAGCTTCACCTTGGTTAAATTTTGTGTACCCATGGANCAGTGCTACAGGCCGGGGACAGAGTGGCTGGAGAGCAGCCAGGCAGAGAGGAACCTGGGGATACTGGTTGACAGCAACTGAACATGAGCCAGCAGTGTGCCCCAGTGGGCAGGAGAGCCAATGGCATCCTGGCCTGGATCAGGAACAGTGTGGCCAGCAGGACAAGGGAGGTTATTCTGCCCCTGTACTCAGCACTGATCAGGGCACACCTTGAGCTCTGGGCCTCTCAGTTCAAGGGAGATGTTGAGGTACTGGAAGGTGCCCAGAGAAGGGCAACAAAACTGGTGAGGGGGTTGGAGCACAGCCCTGTGAGGAGAGGCTGAGGGAGCTGAGGTTGTTTAGCCTGGAAATGAGGAGGCTCAGAGGTGACCTCATTGCTGTCTACAATTACCTGAAAGGAGGTTGCAGCCAGGTGGGGGTTGGTCTCTTCTCCCAGGCAACCAGCCACAGAACAAGGGGACACAGTCTCAAGTTGTGCCAGGGGAGGTCTAGGCTGGATATTAGGAGGAAGTTCTTGACAGAGAGAGTGATTGGCACTGGAATGGGCTGCCCAGGGAAGTGGTGGAGTTGCTCTCCCTGGAGGTGTTCAAGAAAAGACTGAATGAGGCACTTAGTGCCATGGTCTGGTTGATTGCCTAGGGCTGGGTGATAGGTTGGGCTGGATGAGCTTGGAGGGCTCTTCCAACCTGCTTGATTCTATGATCATAGCAGGATGGGTCCTGACCCCTGAACATCTGCATCCACGTGATCCATGTGTGGTGCTGAGACTGTCTGGCATAGAGAAGACAGCTCCCTTTGAAGCTAAGGGGAGCTGTGGGGCACTCTGGCAGCTCGTGGGGTGAGTGATGGCAGGGAGCATGCTGTTGTGCAAGATCAGTGAAGCGCTGCTTATCTTTCAGTCTGTCTGATTCTCTTGCTCTTTGTGAGTCTCTTCTCACTTCTTCTCATGTGCTCATATCACTTTTCTCGTTGCTCTCACTTTCCTTCTGTGCTTGGTTCATGGCCTAGTGAAAATAATCTGTAGATAAGCCTCTGTTTTCTCTTTTCTCTTCCTCACCATCTTTCTCACTCATCCTTTCTTCCTGTCTCTCACTAACGCTCTGTTGCTCTCTCTGACAATTTATTCTTCTCTTTCCTCCCACACTCTGTCCCCGTTTAATCAATCTCAGCACAGGCCTGTTTTTCCACCAGAGCTGCTGTTTCATGCTTATTCCCATGGAGGAAGGATGGGAAGGTGTGTGGTTAAGGTACCAGGTAGGAAGCAGGACAGCTGAGCTGAGACTCTTTGATGGACATGGCTGAGTCATGTCACCCATTATGTGGCTTGGCTCCTTCCCTTTGACACAGGAATGCTACAGCTGTGAGTGAATCTGGCATGCTTAGAAGTCGATTGGCCAAGATCTGTGAAGCTCCTGGAAGCAGGATAGAGCTCTTTGGGTGCCCATGCAGTGCTTATTTGGATTGGTGCACAGCTAAGCCCAGAGCCTTGTGCCCAGGCTGACACACATTGGAGACACAGTTTCATCCCTGCCTGTTGTCCTGTTCACAAAGTTTGCCCTACCCAGTTCTCCATGAGAAACAAGCCCACAGGATGCAGTTGACAAGACTCAGCTACATAGTTTTGATCTGTGGTGATCCAGAGCTTTATTACTTGCAAATCCCTGGTGACTAAAGGCAGCTCCTGTTCCTATATATGCTACCTTTGCAAACCAACCACACCACGTCCCTGCCCTCTCCCCTTTCAGCTCTTTATCTTCTTTTTATACTATGGCTCCTGTCTGCCTTTGCTTTTTTCCAGCATGGTGTCCCTCCACCTCCACTGTGAGCTTTTCCCTCCCCATGGCACCTCACTCTCTGTACCAGAGCCTGCCTTGCCTGCTAGCTGTTGAGGGCTTGCCTGGAGCCGCCAGATGCTTGCACCTTCTTAGCTCTCATGGGTAGGAGTTGCTATGGGAGACAGGGAGAAGGGAAAAAAGTGCCTTCTCCAGCAGCACTAGGAGCCAGAAGTCTTCCATTGAGTGGAGAACACCCCCCTCTTGTGCTCCTTCCTCCCCTCAGCCCCCCTTTAAGGAGCACGCTGCAGAAAGCCGCCTTTGAAGCCCCTTAATTAGTGTCCCGCGTGTCCTGAACGGAGCCCTTCATTACCAGCAGCAAGAGGCACAAATTGGCATGTGTTTCAGCTTCGGGCCTAGTGCCAGAATTTTGTTCCAGTCCCCTCCCTCCAACCCTCCCCAGCTTCCCCCCTCCTCGGCACACATGCATCCACACACACACACACTCACAGACAAACACATACACACAAGGGATCCTGCCAAAAAAGAGACAGCCTCTTCCCAGCATCCCAGATTTGAGGGAAAAAAAATCCCCAAAGGCAAAGGTTGCTCTGCTCCCTGCCTCCCTTGGCTTACTCTTGTCTCTGCTGACCCTCCAGCATATGCAACTGCAGGTTGGGAGTCATTATCAGCCCCAGAGTATCTCTCACAGCCTGTGAATGTGCTCAGAGGGTGCTAATTAGTGAGAGAAGGGCTGATTAGGTTAGAAATTAAGTGTTTATTTTCTCCTCTTTTGTGTGTATGTGGGTAAAAATAGTGAAGCCAGATGGAGTCTCAGGAATGATGGGAGAAAAGGCAGGCAGGAGTCAAAGGAGGGGAATCTGTACCCCGTCTCACCGCTTCTTCATGCAGAGGGTCCTTGGTGCTCTGCAAACTCAAAGCATGCCTGTAGCACACAGCCTCCAGCTGCCATGTCCTCATTGGGATTGAACTGGATTTCTCCTCTCTGCATGATGTTTGTAGTCTCTCATCTCACAGTATCACAGTCACAGTATAAGCAAGGTTGGAAGAGACCTCAAAGATCATCAAGTCCAACCCATTACCACAGATCTCATCTTTCCCAGCACAACCTTAATCCCTTCATTTCTCCCCCCCCACCCCTTTTGCAGTTTATCTCTGCCATGGTGGCTTTGCCTTTCCATTGGGAAAGTCTTATGGGAGAGGCTGAGGGAGCTGGGGTCGTTCAGCCTGGAGAAGAGGAGACTTAGAGGGGACCTTATCTCTTCTCTACAGCTACCTGAAGGGAAGTTGCATTCAGGTGGGGGTCAGGCTCTTCTGCCAGGCAACTTATGACAGTTCAAGAGGGCATGGTCTGAAGCTGCACCAGAGAAGTTTAGGTCGGATATTAGGAAGAGCTTCCTCAAGCAAAGGGTGATTGAACACCGGAATGGGCTGCCCAGGGAGGTGGTGGAGTCATCATCCCTGGAGGTCTTTAAGAAAAGATCGGATGTGGCACTTGGTGGCATGGTTTAGCTGATGTTGTGGTGTTAGGTTATAGGCTGGGCTTGGTGATCTCAGAGATCCAGCCTCGGTCATTCTGTGATTGCTAAAGCTGCAGCAAAGGATTCCAAAAGCTGATTAGGAGTCTGACTTCCAGGAGCACCAAGGCCTCTGTGCCTGAGTAAACCATGTTCTTGTCCTGCCATCAGATCATTTCTTCCCCACACCATTGTGGGATAAGGNGGATGAGGCCTTGAGTGACCTGTGCTAGTGGGAGGTGTCCCTGCCTATGGCAGGGGGTTGGAACCAGATGATCCTTGAGGTCCCTTCCAACCTTACCATTCTATGATTCTATGATTCTATAACAGGTCATGATGTAACTAAATAGCAACTTTGCCTAGCTACAAGGCTGTTCTGTGCTTCCAGCTCTCCAGGGAGCAGCTGTGAAGCTTTAAGGAACAGTTGAAAAATGATCTTCTCTCTTCTCTTTGACCCAAAGAGGGGACAGTATTTTGGATGCGATGGACATTGAGCCTTTCTCCACAGTTTAGGTAGAGAATTTTCAGGTCTCAGAAGGCTGGAGGAGAGGGAAGGAAAGAGGCTGTACTTAACTCTGCTCTACAGCTTGCTTCCCAGAGTGGGAATTGTGCAGACTCATAAGATGGTAGTTGCACAGCTGGAGGTTGGCATCTGCAACAGGCCAGTTTATGTGACCTGAAGGCTCACTCTGATTTTGGGAATGGAGTGTATGACTCCCAGCTGGGATTATAACTGTTGAGACGGGGCCAAATTTGTTTTGTTGATGACCTCAGGGGGTAAGAACTAGTTGCTATGATGTGCTGGAGAAGTATTCGCAGGGAGGAGTGTTTGCTGCTCAGCAGCCAGTCTGGGGTTCGTGAACCATGGCTGACAGGGATGTGTGGACCTGAGGACAGAGAACAGTTTCTTGCTGACACAAATCTGTGGGACTCAGATTCTTAGTTACCCTTCAGATCCCTGCTAGCAAGTGGCTGGTGCATAAAAGGCTTTATACCTATGAAACAAGAACTCTGGCTTCTTGGGATATTTTGAGAGTAGTTAGGGGATCTCCAGCTCTGGACGTGTGTGTGTGGTGGGCAAAGAGGATGTATGCTGGTGCTCCTCAGGCTGTGTGCTGTGAGCATGACTTTGTGCATGAGTATTTTGCTGTTGCATGAGAGGAGGGCATATTTGTCAGGGCACTCTTCAGGCCCCATTGCCTCTTAGTTGTGACAGTGGTTTTTTTTTTTTTAACCATGTGGCTCCTGCAAACAGCCAAACAAACAAACACACACACACACGGGAACCCAAACTCCCTATTACCACCACACTGCAGATGCAGCCTGGTTTGGCCTGTATTTCTCACGTTGCCACAGCAACGGTAAGCTAGGGAGTAAATCAGAATATCCTCTCCGGTGCTCAACACCCCCAGACAGCAAAATAATAGTGACAGTGTGAGAAGCCTGGTCTGTCTCCCCTACCTCTCCTTCTCAACTCGAGTTCAGCAGAGATCCTCCAGAGATCTGTTATATGTCTGTCAGAGCCCCGAGGAGATCACAAGCCTCCTCCACAGGGGACAAGGGAACAGGAGCAATCACCTTTATTCCCTGCTCCGATTGCTGTGTCTCCCAAGGCAGGTGCTTAGGCCTGAATCAATGTTCAGTGTTCATGGTCTCAGCTCAGCTGGCTTTTAACAAGATGAGTCCCATTAGCTCCACTAGAGACCAAACAGCATCCAAACCAGGCTTAGCAACCTGCTTCTTGCTTCAGCAAACTCTGCTTACAGCTGGGAGATACAGAGCCTTTAGAGAGGAGCAAAGCAATCAAAGCACATTTAGGACCATGACTCCTGTCCAGCTGAGCTCAGAAATATGCTCGCTGGGACAGCTGCCAAAAGGGCTCCACCAGCTACGCTTCGTGTTGGCCTTGGGCACTTCCAAAGCTGGCTTAGGAGAGAGCTCTGTCTGCCCAGAAAGAAGAGTCCTTGGGAGGAGAGGAGGGATTGATGCCCCTGGAACAGGTGTGGGGCAGTCCCACGGAGGGAGAAGAGACACTGGCCTTGCATTTTCTGCAGCAGCTCTTTGTATGTATATCCTAGTCTGGAGATTTCTAGGTGTTAGTAAAGCCCTGGAGGGCAACCTGCATCTCCTTTCCTGCCAGCAGGCGATTACAGCGTGTCCATCACTCGTGCCTCCCCCAGCTCTGGCCACGAGTACCTTCATTAGGAATCTCACTGTGTTCTTTGGCTGGATTTCCCCAGAGAATCCGATTTTAAGGCTCCCCAGTGATTGCTAATGTGTAAATACAGTGTGCTCCAGCATGGCAATGTGATTGCCCAAGTGGATTTGAGCTGTTAACTCTTCAGCAGCTGAAGATGCTCCCCGTGTCTCCCTGTTGCGACAGCCACCTGGTTTCACAGGGAGAGGGTTGGGAGCCCAGCCTCACCCTGAGGATGGGTGAACCCCCAGGCCTCCTCATGCTTCTGGGGAGGGGAAGAGGCAGGAGCAGCCCCATAGAAAAGGGAAAAAAAGATCCATTTGATGATTAAATGCTAGAGCACAGCGGCAGTGTAAAAATATACATATATCACAAGCCTTAATTAACACAAGCGAAGGGAAAAGGAGGAAAAAAAGCCACTTTTTAAAGGTTTCACAGAGACTATAAACTGGCAGCAGAGAAAAAAACCCATAATACATGCAAATTAATGGCATAAATTTAGGGTTACTTAACTTCACAAATGTTAACAAGCTCATAAAAAAAAAAAAAGTTATTCTTTCCCAGTTTCTTGTTGCTGTTTGTTTAATTCTCTCTCTCTTTTTTTTTTTTCCTCTCTGTTGAGAAGATTATGTTTTCAGTGTATTCCTCCTAAATTAATTCTGGTTTTCTCTCTTCCTTCTCCCTCTCTCTCTCTCACTCCCTCCCTCCCTCCTTCGTCTGTCTCTCTGTGCCTGCCTCTGTTTGCCTTCCTTTCCTGTCTATCTATCATATTCTTAATGTCCTCATCATTACAGTATCTAGACTGGGATACAAAACTGTCTCATTTCTCTCCCTTTTTCCTTGCCTGGTTCTCCCCCACTCCCAGTCTATCTTTCTTCTCCCCAGCTCTCAGCTTTCTCCCTTCTTCTCCTGTAGTTTTTTTTGTGTGTGTTTTATGTTGTGTTTTTATGTCTTGGATTTTTGTTTTGCATTGGGTTGTTTTTTTTGGTTTGGTTTGTTTTTTTTAACCTGTAGCAGTCAGCATAACTCCAGCCTGGTAATGCTATACCCAACACTGCCAATTTCCAAACGTGCATTTTCCCCTGCCACTGGCAGACAAAGAAAGCAAGGAGCAAATTAAGTGGTCTGCTGGTTTTCACCCATTTGAATGGCTGTTTGTTGCTGCAGACTGTATAGCTGGAGGCAGAGGTAAGAGTGTGTGGGCAGGCTGCATCGGTACGCCACAGTCCCACTTTGAAACAGCTGTCACAGTTCCCCCTACACCATCCCCTTTATCCCAGACTCTGCCTCTGTACAATGGTGGATAATAAAGGGCATGGGAGCTCCTTGCTGAGCCCAGGAAGTCATGAGCCCTTGAGGTCATCGTGTCTCTGCTTCCTGCGTGTTTCTTGCTTTGCTTACAGACAAAACTAAGTTTAGAAAACTCAGGCAGTTGCCAGTTTAGCTCTGCCAAAACTCGTTTCTCCGGAAAGAGGACATATGCCTTTTGTTCTGCTTCTTTTAAAGCCACCAAGGACACCCCAAGTTGCATTCCTCGTGACGTAGCTCATCCTGTCCATGATGCTACAGCGCTCTGTTCTTAGGCTCCTGCTCTCACTGCTTAAAGGGAGAATGGTTAAAAAAAAAAAAAAGGAAGAAAAAAAAAAAGAAGTCATTTTGACTTATGGACCAGACTGAGTCATAGGAAGACATCATTAAAAAAAAGGGGGTGGATATAATAATTTTTGGCCAAAAGCCATCCCTGGAGCTTTCAAAGTAGCCTGTAAATATTCCTGCCAGCTCTGTTTCAATATCTGAGACAGCAGTCCTGGCCGTTAGCTTCTCTCCTTAATGGCCCAATTCGGTGTTTGAGAATACTGGAGAGCAGAGGGGGAAGTCAGTGTTTTATGCAACATAGCAATCTCAGGAAAAGGGAGGTGAAATTACAAGCTGGAGTCCCCGGGCAGCAGTGACAATGAAAAAATCCAAACAAGCAAAGGCAAAAAAGGGGAAAGTCTACATTTCTCAAAGCGAGAGAAAGGATGCTGGTGGGTGGGTAACAAAGAGGCTAGGAAGGGGCAGCACAGAAGGAGAATCTGTTGTGTTTGGAAGATGTGGGAACCATAAACACAGATGCTGAAGAAGAAAGCGATTGAGAAGCTGAATGAGACTTGCATAGGTTTACAGCTGTGTGCATGCTTAAGTATATTGCCAAGTGGAGACCTGAATGAGAAAGAAGGTAACGAGATAATCACGCAGGAGGCCCTGTGCAGTGTTGGTGTCTGTCCAGATTGCCATCACAGGCCTTCCCACTGATTTATACCTTTGCTTTTCGTGGGTAGGAAATGAGTCAGGGTGACTACAGAGCTTAGAGTTTGGCCTATGCAGATCAAGAGGAGTAGTAAGGAAGAGATAAAATACGGCATAAGCAAGAGCTGCTAAGGACTGGAAGGGAAGCAAAGAACGGTGTGAGGGAAGGAGTAAGGGCTATGCTGAGGAATGAGGAAAGACTGTCAGATGAATTATTTGCTAGGGCTACCTGATGAAGCCTTTGGAGAGAGATCATAGAATCATAGAATGGTAAGGTTGGAAGAGACCTCAAGGATCATCTAGTTCCAACCCCCTGCCATAGGCAGGGACACCTCCCACTAGTACAGCTCACTCAAGGCCTCGTCCAACCTGGCCTTGAACACCTGCAGGGAAGGAGCAGCCACAACCTCCCTGGGCAACCTGTGCCAGTGCCTCACCACCCTCACCGGAAAGAACTTCCTCCTAACATCCAGTCTAAATCTTCCCTCTGCCAGCTCAAACCCATTGCCCCTCATCCTGGCATTACAGGACTTTGTCAATAGTCCCTCCCCAGCCTTCCTGTAGGCCCCCTTCAGATATTGGAAGGCTACTCTAAGGTCTCCTGGAAGCCTTCTCTTCTCATAGAAGCATAGAGTCAGATTTAGGGTGATGTGGCATGGAGTGTATGTCACCTGGGTTGGTGAGTAAGAAGTTCACGTGCCCTTGCTGGCTGAGTGATACTCTTTTTTTCCCCCCATCCTTTCAGCTTGGAAACAGCCTGGAGCAAAGTTTGTTTCCCACTGAACATATTTCCAGCACCTAGGAAGTCTGAGGCCTAATATGCCTAATAGCAGTTGCAGCCTCCATGTACTTTTCTACTAACATCATCAAAAGAGGCAGAGCAGCAAATGGGGGTGGGAGAGAAGACTGGAATCTGGACTGAGCAAGGAGAAGGCAAAGGGTGGAGTGTTTCTTAAATTAAGCAGTCCCTTATTTTTTATTGCTTCATAGCTTGAATTAGATTTGGCCTACATAATTAAAATGGAGGATGACAGGGTACCAGCAGAGACAATTATTCTGTTGGGTTGTTTGCATGGTTCATCTGTTTGCTGCACACCTGCTGTAGGAAANGCCAGGAAAGGGGTATATGAGTCAGTCATTGGGAGAATACTATTATTGGATACGTAAGTAGGATTGTACAAAGCGCTCAGAGGAGGGATGCTACTAGAAAAAAGGAGAATTAATAAGGGAAGGTAGCATTTGGATAAGTGGCAGTGAATGAATGAGGTGATGTGCTCTGAAGTGCCATGAGCCAACACAGGGCCTGGAGCGAAAGCAGAGGGAGAAAGCAGGGTGAGTGTGGTGAAGGATGAAAAGACAGAGATTATGGACAACTGAGGAGGAGCATTATTGGAGACTGCTGGAATACAATGGAATGGCTGAGTGTATGTTAAAAGACTCTACTTGGCTTTTGGCAGAATAATGGTGACAGTGTTTCTGTTCTACTGTGTTGGGATTAAGGAAATAAATGAGGTGGAACTCCATGGGAGGAGAGGAGGTGGTTGTGCTGAGGAGGCAGGAGGAGGCTCAGGACTCAGCTGCAGCTAGCCAGCAGAGGTGGATTAGGCTGGGAGGGATGAGTGATGTGGAGGAATGCTGCCCTGCTTTTCCAAAGGAGAAAGCTGCGTTTGCCACAGGCAACGTCCTGGTGGTTGAAGGGAGCAGTGCAGTGCCCAGGCATTTTGCATGAGTTCAGGCCAGACGTGGAGAACAATTAACTACTGCTCCTGGTACAGTCAACAATGAAGTTGCAAATTTCTTGAGTCCAGAACATGCTGCATTTGAAACTCCTCTGTTTCCAAATCCAGGGCCACAGCCTAACAGACTTGTCATAGAATCACAGAATGGTTTAGGTTGGAAGTGACCTCAAAGATCGTCCAGTTCCAACCCCCTGCCATAGGCAGGGACAACTCCCACTAGAACAGGTTGCTCAAGGCCTCATCTAACCTAGCTTTGAGCACCTCCAGGGAGGGAGCATCCACAACCTTCCTGGGCAACCCATTCCAGTGTTTCACTACCCTCACTGTAAAGAAGTTCTTCCTAAAGAAGAAGTTCCCATGTGTCTGGCTGGTCATCCTTGCAGCCTGAAACGCTGCGTGGTAGCAAGTCTGCCCAGCAGAGGCTGAGAAGTCCAGCCACTTCAGTGAACAGATCAGCCCAACTTGCAGCAGGGGCCAGGGGATCTCCAGTCCTGGAGGAGCAGATTTCTGGAGCCTTTAGTTTGGGTCCGGCTGGCAGCAGCATCAGTTCTTATTTTGGTTTTGAGACTCCAAATTTCCAGCGAGCTGCTTTTTTGGCTAGCTTGGGTTGATTGAGTTGGTAGAGAGACAGATGTAGGTGGATAATAGGGAGAGGGGGTGGTAAGTGGCAGAGCTATTGCCTTAGAGAGAGGGAAGGATACCGTATAAGTACTGCCAGTCCCCATTCAGTGAGCAAGTGGTGAGTCAGGGGCAGATACTGAGTCAGCAAGAAGGCGGAGGGTAGGTAGGTGGGTGGAGCACCCTGGCTAGCTCGGTACGAACCACTCAGCCACATCACTGCGCCCTCTCCTCGTGGGAAAGGGGCAGGCGGCGGTTCAGGATACCTCATCCTGGTTTCTCCCCCTCACATGCAGTTCCCTGGTCTGCCTTTCTGAGCCAGTGGGGCTTCAGAGAGGGTCCCTGATCATGGCCTCTGACATCTTCTCCTGGCAAGTTTACCATCCTGCTTGCAAACACTGCCTCTCTGCGAGGTGTGGTAGTAAAAGAAGAGGAATGAAAGCAGATGATGAAGGCAGGAGAGAGCCCTTCAGCCTGTCTCACCCCAAGGTATCACTCATGCTGTCAGGGAGCTGGTGGAAGGTAGGAGGAGGAAGGAGAGAAAAAAGAAAGAAAGAAAAGAAGAAATGAGGTAGAAACGAGAGTGTGAGAGAGAAAATATTTGAGAGATGAAAAGAAATTACCATACGGCAGGATCCTGTTATTCAACCTAATTTTCAAAGGACTGCAGCTGTCGCACTGAGATAATCTGTTAATTATAACAGTCATTGTGTTTTGGCAATGGAAGAAAAAAACAGGCTCTAAACAAGGCAAGGTGGTGGGGAAAAGAGAAGGGAGGCACGGCTAGCATGTCAAAATGCATGTCAGATGTTAGCTTGAAATGTAGGTGGGCGAGTTGGCCGGGAGGAGGGTCCCTCCCCAGTGGGACTGAGCTGCCACTGCTTGAGAGGGGAGGATGGAGGGAAGGTGGAAGCAGCCATGTAGAAACACAATGTCCTGTACAGC
This sequence comes from Ramphastos sulfuratus, assembly GCA_013399055.1. Taxonomy (NCBI): domain Eukaryota; kingdom Metazoa; phylum Chordata; class Aves; order Piciformes; family Ramphastidae; genus Ramphastos; species Ramphastos sulfuratus. The sequence goes on along the minus strand of WBNM01013102.1, from coordinate 9,573 downwards.
ATGGCATTACTCCTCTTGCTGGATCCAGGCACCCGCTGACCAGAGGAAGAGCTTTGAGGGGCTGAAATGTCCCCGCTGGCCCATGCTGCCACAGCATTTCACCTTTGGGTCACCTGAAATAGCTTCTCCACGTCCCTCCACACCTTTCCTCTGCTTCTGCCCCATACCGGATCAGGAGTGCATCTGCTGTATTTGAACCATCATCTGTAATGGCTTCTGCTTCTGAGTGACTCTGCACTTGAAGGAAACCTGGGCACAGGGGCTGCCCTCTCTTTTGGCAACTTGCAGATGAATGACTTAGGATAGCAGACATTCTGGCTGGGAAGGCCTTGCAAGGGCAGCCTCTTCCCTTCGTGGGAATGATGGCTATGGAGTTTCTATACTGGAGCTGTACTGGGGTGGCTGTTTGTCCTACTTGGAGAGAGGTCTCACTGCCAACAAGGGAAACTGTCTCAGATGGCTGCCCAGGGGAAGGTCAGCTAGAAGGTGAGAGCATGTTGAAGGAATCTGGAATGCCAATGCTTGTGCCCTGCAGGAGTTTGAAGGCCTGGAGGTATTCTCTACAGCATGACTGGCTACCACTGCACCTTGTAACTTAATTGCTACCCTTAGCTGGCCCAGGACCTATGTGATTCCTTAGGCCATGAGTCACTCCAGCAAGAGACAGTAGTGAGCTGTAAGGCAAGGACTAACCCCTTCCATGCCCTTTCCCTGCCCTACCAGCAAGGCAGCATGTTTTGGGGCATTCCAAACAGCTGACTTGCTGGGGATGTTTTATCATCCAGAAATAACTGGAGCTATGCTTGGTTTGAGTGAGGGCACGTCTCAAATACCTTGTAGTCCTGCCATTTACAGCCAGCCCAGTGAAAGCCAGGAGGTGCTGTTGCAGGAATAGGGCAGCAAGGCCAGCACAGGACAGCAGATGTGTCATGATAATCCTGAGAGGGTGGGTGTCTTCATAGTGACATCACATACAGCCTAAGAATTTCTCTTGATCTCATGCTGGACATGCTGCCCTCCCCTGCAGCAGTGCCTCACACACAGAGTCAGTATGCCCACCCTGCTCCCTATAGAAGCTCCCTCCCATGCACCCAGAAGCCCCTGCTACCTGCAGCAGCTCACACAGATTCCCACAGAGCTGCCACTCCTGTCCCTTGCCCCCCCAACAGCTCCTAGAGAGCAGAGGTCACTCCTAGAGCAACTCGCTCCCATGTGCACATGCAGCCAGCCAGCCCTCACACCCTGCTCCCTACAGTGATTCATGTTGGGGGGCACATGCAGAAGGAGTGCTCCCACCCCTTTTCCTGCAGCCATTCTCTCACACACACACTCACACAAGCACAGCCATCTCCTGTGATCCACATATGCCCACGCTCAGCCTGCGCTTCTGCCCCATTCCCTGCAGCCCCTGCCCCATGGCTGCGCTCCCACCGCTTTCTGCACAGTGACTCCTTCAGGCTAGCACTCCTGAGCCCCTCCCTACACTGACACAGTGCTGTCATAGACCACAGAATGGGTTGGGTTGGAAGAGGCCTCCAAAGGTCGTCTACTCCAACCCCCCTGCAGTCAGCAGGGACATCCTCAATTAGATCAGGCTGCCCAGAGCCCTGTAGAGCCTCACTTTGAATACTGCCAGGGATGAGGCCTCAACTGCCCCCCTGGGCAACCAGCTCCACTGTTCCACTACCTTCATGGTAAAGAACTTGTTCCTGACATCCAGTCTAAATCTGCCCTTCTCTAGGTCGAAGCCATTGCCCCTCATCCTGTCACTGCAGGCCTTGGTGAACAGTCTCTCTCCAGCCTTCCCATAGGCACCTTAAGGTACTGGAAGGTTGTTACTAGGTCTCCCCAGAACCTTCTCTTTTCCAGGCTGAACAACCCCAGCCCGCTCATCCTGTTTCCATAGCAGAGGTGCTCCAGCCCCCTGATCATCCTCATGGCCCACTCTACCAGGTCCATGTCCTTCTTATATTGAGGGCTTCAGAGCTGGACGCAGTACTCCAGGTGAGATCTCCCCAGAGCAGAGCAAAGTGGCAGAATCACCTCTCTTGGCTCTGCTGGCAACACTTCTTTTGATGCAGCCCAGGATGTGATTGGCCTTCTGGGCTGCAAACTTGCACTGTCTGCTCATGGCCAGCTTCTTGCCCATCTGCACCCCTAAGTCCTTTTCCTCAGGGCTGGTTTGCTCTGGCACTTTCTGCCTGTCAGTGCTCATTCTCTGCTGCACAGAGTGATTAACCCCATACACACTTGGCCTGCATGGACACCCCATCACCTATAGCAACTCTTCTACATATATTCCCCTTCTACCTTGTGCCCCTGGAGCTAGCACCGTTACCCTCTTTCTCTTCAGTGGCTCACAGCCACGTGAGCTGGGGTCATTCNCCTTGTGCCCCTGGAGCTAGCACCCTTACCCTCTTTCTCTTCAGTGAGCTGGGGTCATTTGGCCTGAAGAAGAGGAGGCTTGAGGAGAGACCTCATCACTTTCTACAAATGCCTAAAAAGAGGCTGTAGTGAGGTAGGGGATGGCCTCTTCTCCCAGATAACAAGTGGTAGTATGAGAGCAAGTGACCTTAAGTTGCACCAGGGGAGGTATGGATTGGATATCGGGAAAAGTGTATTCACCCAAAGGGTCATTGGGCACTGGAACAGGCTGCCCAGGAAAGGTGGTGGAGTTACCATCCCTGGAGTCATTTAGAAGATGCTTGGATGAGGTGCCTGGGGACATGGTCTGACAGTTGTGTACAGGGAGATGTTAGGTTATGGTTGGACTCAATGATCTTAAGGCTTTTTCCAACCAGGTGGTTGTGTGATTCATGCACACCCATGGACAGGCACAGGCAGAGCCATCTTGCTGCTGCACTCCCTATGGCAGGTCCACGCCTGAGCTCCCTCCCCCTGCCAACAGGAATTCTTGCTAAGCCTTTGCACTGCCTCACATCTGGGTTCATGGGATGACACCAATGGGAGTGATATTTCCTGGGTCCCCCTCTCCCAGGGAGGGGGAGTGACAAAAGCAGCTTTATTGCTGCTAATATATATTTTTTTTTAGAACCTGTAATCTCTTGACATCCTCTTCTACCTGGAGAAGGCTGTTTCCCATGCCTACCCCCATGCACACACATGTGGGCTGCTTCCACAGGCTGGCTGGGTGCAGCTAGCTTGACGTAAATCCCCCCTAATCTGCAATAATCATATTAATATAAAAGGTAACCATTTCACTTTGGAAAACAAAGGTGGCTTTCTGGCCTGCCAGGGAACTGCTGGCTTATGAAAGACCTTTCTGCCAATATTTATCACTCTAAAATAAGATTTAAGCTTCTAAAGCTCTCTCTTTTCTTTTATGCTTCTGAGCTGCTTCGTTTTTGTCCCCTGAGCTTTCCTATTCTCTCTTCCTTGCTGCCTAACAAATTAGGCATCTAATCGCTGCTGGGGAGGCACGATGGGAGAGCAGAGGTTTATATACAGACTCATGTTGCTGGTTTTTAATTTCTTTTTTCATGGTTAGTCTTTAAGCTGTTTGGCCCAGAAAAGATTTTGAGTCGAGGGCTGTGCATTTCCTTGAGCCTGGATCCATGGATAATGCAGCTGGAAGTTCAGGTTAACACCTGACCTCTTCTCATGCTCTGAACTGACCAAAAGGCAGGACTGCAGAGCAGCATCTCCTCAAGGTAGTCCTGAAGCTCTCTGCCCTTCCTCTCTGCAGGGCCTTATCATTGCTGGCCAAAATTGGAACACTGAGAGCATCTTTGCAGTGATGTCCTGTGAGGAGAAGCTGAGATCCTCTGTGGGCTTCCTCACCACAGTGTCCTGCTGGGGTCCTGGTGCTTTGAGTTTCTGTGTGTAAGGGACAGCTGGAGTTTGGGAGCTGTGAGCTTACTCCCCACTCGTGGCAGGGCCAGACTAACTTTCAGAAGGATGAGTTTAACCCCAGCAGGCACTGTGGATTCATTTATGATGAAATGAACCTGCCCAGAGCTGAACCACAAGATTTCTCTTATGGCAGCACTCTGCCAAAACTCACAGAGCCTTCAGCAGGACCCACTGATACCAGTTCAACCCCTGTAAGGAATGAAGTCTTGGTCTGGTTAGTGACATGAAAACACCTTCTATTGCATTCATTTCTCCAGCTCTACAACTTTCATTTTTATGTTTCTGCCAAAGCCAGTTGTTTTAAGCTACAGGGCCAATTGCAAACAAATGTAACACTGGGATGGATTTCAGAGATGCTGAGATTGTGTTTCATGAAAACAGGGGGAATAGATTAGAGAATAGAGAACGTGAGAGAGAAACCTTTGCAGAGATCCATTAAAGGAATGAGAGCTGTGTGCACTCAGCCCTTAACTGGACATCAGAGAAGCTGCAGGAGAAGATATTCTCTCTCTCTCTCTTTCAGACACATGCACACAAATGTCTTTCATGGCACAAATCCATGTGTCATCAGGCTTCCTGATCCCTCTTCTCTTGGTCTCAAACTGCTTAGGGATGCTGGAACATCTCAGGGCACAGCCACAGGTTTTTTACTCCATGACTCGGTAGTGACTCCTGCAATAGATGGGAGCATCCCTGAAAGCAGAGAGGTTGCTGTGGCCTGTCACAGCCCTGCTGTGAGCTTCTCCCACAGCACTCTCACTATAGACAAGGTCAAAAGGAAGGATCATCTCCAGGTGGTGATTCGAACCATCTGCATTGATGCTCAGACCAGTAAGTATCACAGAAACTATCCAGCAGATATGGAGAGTCCCTTAAAGTAAGGCACCAGCTCCCAGTACCACACACCTCTGGGAAAAGTGCTTTTGGAAAGTGGTTAGAGGGATCCTGGAAGAACCTTGAAGTCAAGAGATGGAGAGGCAAAGCCTTGTGGAGATGGTGTTCATGCCCTGAGGCTCACCGGGGGCAGGCAGCACACTGAGCTGGGAAGAGAGCTGGTGCCCAGCTGCAGCACAAAGCACAAGAAAGCAGCAGGAGCTTTGGCCTGGTTTCGAGGGGTCCCCAGAGGAGCCAAGAATGTTTGGCAGGCTTTTAATGCATGCATTTGTAATGGCAGGCTCTTAGCACCGTTTAAGCAATGGTAGAATTAAGTGCTGGCTTTTCCAGTGCAGTGGGCCCCAGGAGGACAAGGTTGACAGGGTTAGAATTTCAGGCCCAAATTGCTGCTGCTGGTGGCTGTTTTGGTTGCTTTTTCACAGCGTGGCCTCTATAATTTGTATCCTCACTCTTTCTAACTGCTCAGCCCCCAGTTGGTCCCTCATATCATTCCTGCCCATACTTTCAGTGGTTGTACCTGGGCTTATACTTGGAAATCTAACTAGTGACTGTACTCCTGTGTCACCTTTTGTGCCACCTTCATCCTTGAGCCAAAGGTCTGTCTGGGGCTATCAGAAGAACCATCTCCTGACTCACATTTGGGAGTCTCCTCCCTTTCTCTTTCCCTGCCTACTCTCTCCTCTGGACAGGGGAACTATCCCTGTCCTGCCCTTCTGCTCTTTTCCACGCACTCTGGTGCAAAGAAATGCCAATAATATAGAGACAACTGCGGGCAGGAAATAAACCTGAAGGAAGTCATTGGGAACATGAAGCTGATGGGTTTTGAATTTGTACCAGCCAAGAAGGGTATAGCTATTCATGGACACAATGACATTACTGTTCCTTGATGCTCTTGCATGTGTGAGGATGGCCAGGGACCAAAGGCGTGTGTAACAGCCATTTGGGTTACATTGAAGAGCATTGGGACCCCACAGACCCAGCATGTGGGAGAGGTGACCTTGCACCTACCTTATAAAATAGATCCCATGTCCCAGCTCTTTCTCTTGTCTGTAACCATAGCCTCTCTCCAAACCAGGGTCTCCAGAACTCATGCATTCCCCTTCCTCAGATCTCCTCTGGGATGGAGGTGCTTGCCCTTACTCTTCCTGCCCACCCTTCTCCATCCCTATTTCTTCATGCTCTGTTGCTTGAGAAGCAAGAGAGGGAAAGAGCCAACTCCACCGTCAGCACCTTTCAGGCCAGCAAAAAGGACAGTGTTGCTTCCTTCTGTTGTTGGACTCTATCTGATTTATATTCATTTAGCAGTAGACACTTGAGGGAGGGCATGGTGCTGACCACCATCCCTGGCCTCCCTTTGCCTGTGAATTGCCAGCTGCTCCCTAAAGGGCAGGGCATGGCCGTGGTGGAGCAGGAGATTGGTGCTCCCGTGGCAGCGCTGCAGCAGGGACTGATGGCACTGTGATGAGCTGAAATGGGGACAGGGCTGGAGGAGGCCACAGGCTGGGCTGGCCTCAAGGCCCCTCAAACCAGTGCAGTAGTGAAAAGATGGGTGCCACTGGGGGAGGAATGGCAGGGTTTGCATATGTCTTGCACACAGCTACCCAAAAGACCCAAGAGGATCAGTGTGTCTGGTTCGAGGAAGGGCTTGGCGCTTGCTTTGGTCTGGCTGAAGCAAGGTTGCAGAGGCATTGCAGGAGATAGAAAGCAGCTCTCCTCTGCATAGTCCCCTTCTCTTTAGAGAACCATAGACTTGTTTAAGCTGGGAAAGACCCTTAAGATCGTTAAGTCCAACTCTTAACCTACCACTGCCCACCACTAAACCATGTCACTAAGCACCACATCTTCTAAATACCTCCAGGTATGATGACTCAACCACTTCCCTGGGCAGCCTGTTCCGGTGCTTGGCAACCCTTTCAGTGAAGACATTTTTTCCTAATACCCAATCTAAACCTCCCCTGGTGCAACTTAAAGCCATTTTGTCTTGTCCTGTCTCTTGTTACTTGGAAGAGACTGACAGCCACCTTGTTACAACAAGCCTCCTTTCAGATAGTTGTAGAGAGGGATAAGGTCACCACCTTCTTTCCCATCCACTCCCTAATTCACTCACCACTTTCTTTTCCAGGCTGCTAGGATATAGAATCATAGAATCATAGAATGATAAGGTTGGAAGGAGACCTCAAGGATCATCTAGTTCCAACCCCCTGCCATAGGCAGGGACACCTCCCACTAGTACAGGTAGGAGATACTAGTACAGGAAGAGATATCTCCTCCTCCAACCCCTCTCTGTGCTACTTGAGTGCAGCTCCCTGAGTGGGGATGGGGTGGTCACAGCATTTAATGGGGAGGAGCTGCAGAGGAATGTGGTCTTGGCCTCAGAGTTTCTCCCTGTGAACCATGAACAAGCTAAATCAGGCATTGATGACTTCAGCCCAACATTTGGAACATCCTGCCCTATCAGAATAGGTCAAAGCAAAGGGGTTGGGAGGTTCCTGTGTGGAGTTGAAAGTTTTGCAGGGTGTTTGATGAGGTGAGACAGACAGGCCAAAGCATAATGCTCAGAGAAGGATGCTGATTGAAATCTGGGCTAAACTTTTCATTGCTTGATGAGGGGCATCCCCTGGCCTCTTCAAAGTGGATACACTTTGAGCACCAAAGGCGCAAAAAACGTAGTTTTATCTGCCACACTTTTGTTCAGTGGAAGAGACTGGGCAAAGTGAAAGAGCATTAGAGAGAAAAGGGACAGAGAAGGCATGGAAGTTTGGCTGGATCTCTGTGTGGAGTCACCTCTGGAAAAGGTGGAACAAGGCAAGGGACAAGCTCTGAAGATGAGAAGCCTGGGGGGTCTCAACCTGTAGAGTGCCAGATGTGCCTCCTTTCTGATGCATCTGGGGAGACAGTGTCAGGAAATTATTTCTCATTGGATTATAAGGCTGAGAAACAAAGCAACAGACTGTGAAAACCTCTGCCTTCTGCTTCAGTGCTGGCTGATGCAAAGCTGAGGCAGCAGCTGGAGGCCATCATATGACAGCCACAAATGACATGAGTTTTGTGGCCTCAGATGCCAAGCTGTGGGGACCAGAGGCTTTCTTTCTGTCTTTTCCATTGGTCTAGCTCTTCTCTCCCTCCCCTTCCCCATCTTGGCTTTACTTTTTGGATTATTGAATATTTAAGTGTTTCTCTGTGACACTATCTCTGATCCTTTAATCCAGCTGGCCTGGTAATTCCACAGACCCAAATCAGCTCAGATTTCTCCACAGACGTAAGCCTTGTTCCTCAAGGGTTCACTCCTCCTCCATTTATCTTCCTTCATTTTATTCCTGCCCTTTGTGTCTCTGTGCTAGAAATTGGTTCGGCTTTTGCAGCAAAAGCTTCAGTGATATCTTTAGTGAGCAGTCTCTCCCCAAAATAAAAGGAGCAAGAGAGAATCTTTATTTTTCATTAACTAAGAATATTTCCTCTATTTTTTATTGTTTTATTTCTCCTCAAAAATAAAAAAAAAAAAAAAAAAAAGTGATGCCTACATTTTATCTGCTCTATGAAATCATTTCCTTGGAGAAAACCCCTGCCAGGCTCCTGTCTCAGCTCAGTGGGAGAAGAGTTGAAGCTGTAGCTGGAGGAAAGGGTGCTCCAGGCTGCCCTTCTCAGTCAGAATAAGGATCTTGCCCATGGCCCAAAACCACATTGAAGCAAATGTCACTTTGATGCTGATTCTTGCAAGGTGTCCTTTCCCACAGCAGTGCACTCTTCATAAGCCCCCAAGGAAAGATGGCAAAGCAGGAAGGTGGAAGCTGTGCACCTCTCTTTGGTGGGGGTTAGGTGGGTGATGTGGCCCGCTCAGGACTGCTGCCACTTCTGGGTGAGAGAGTGGAGGCTGGTATTTTGAGAGAGTGGAGGCTGGTATTTGACACACTGCCTTCACCCTGCCCCCCTCAAGCCAGGCTGGCTCACCTCAACAGCCTTGTCCCCGCACCCAGTGGCAGGCACAATTTTTAGAGCACAAGTGGTTACACGTGCCTTGAATTATTTATCCCTCTTGCATCAAGGAAGGAAGGAAACCAAGAGAAAAATGTTGCTTTTTTCTTTCTCTTGTCAGGGGGAGGAGATTTGTGCATGTTTTCTCTACTTCATGTATTCTGTGCACACCATCTTCAGGTAGCTGAAAATCCATGGCTCTGGATGTGCTTGGGGCTTTGTTTATGCTAGGAGTCTTGAGCTGCTTGCAGCCTTGTATTTCCCACCCTCCATCCCCTTCCCCTTCTACCCCCATACCACTGCCTTCCCCTAGGTCCCTGGCTGTGTTCACATTACCTCAGGGAACCCAGGTACCCTTCTGTGTTCTCCTGATACAGGAGTATACAGTGAGGGTTCCCTTCTCAAAGGCTTATCAGCATGCCAGGCATCCTCTCTTACTTGAACCCCCTCTCATAATCCTGTGTTGTCCCCATCTTCCTTTTCTCATGAGCCCTTGCTGTCAATGATCTTATCACAAAGACCCCTCCAACTGATGTCTCTTCTTGTCTCCCATGTGTTTTCTTTTCCAGATTCCAGTGACAGATGGATTTCTCTCGTGTGCACTTGCTCTTTCCCTCTCTGTTTTTTTTTGTTTTGTTTTCTATGTGTTTGATCTGAAGCTCTGAAGCTTCTCAGAGGGAACTCTGGAGAGAAAGAAGAGAAGGAGAAGGAACCGAGGAAGTGTGAGCGACAGAGGAGGCAGCCCTGCCTTGTTCTTGTGATTTGGAAATCACACTGTGGAGGGATGGGGGAAGACTAGAGACTGGGAGAGGCTTTTTCTTTTTTTTTTTCTTT
>WBNM01013101.1:57140-143599 GCA_013399055.1 Ramphastos sulfuratus | reverse complement strand
GGGGGGGGTGGGGAGTTGTGAGGTTTGGAGGTTTTTTGGGGGGTTGGTTGGGTTTGGGTTTTTTGGTGGGTTTTTGTTTGTTTTGGGGTTCTGTTTGCTTGTTTGCCATTTTTATATATATTAAAAAGAAATTGGGGAAAAAAGAAAGAAACCAAAACTAAAGCCAAAGTCCAGTATCATTCACAACATTTCAAATCCATCAATATTAAAATAAAAAAACCTAAATTATATGCAATATCCTATACCCTCAGCAAGCCTCTTTCTCCTTGCTGTGTAGCCTTTTATTAAAGTCTAATACTAACAGCGGATTAACATGACAGCCACAAGCATACAAACCAAGTTAGAAAAGGAAATAAGGTTTTATTACTTTTCCAAAGATACAGCTAGCTTAAAAGTAACAGAAGGATGATGAAAATCGCTAAGAGGGGGAAAAATAAAAAGGAAAATAAGAGTGTTTGTGGAAAATATTTCAATTGTTAAGCAGTTAATGGTATTTCAAGGTTTGCAGTTACTACAACAATCCTCCCTGTGCAGAGTCATTACTTGAGCTGTGCACTTCCCTGCATATGAGCCAAGCACAAGACAACTTAAATAAAACTTTCCTTAGAATTTGAGGTGTTTCAGTCCTTATGAAGGAGTTAGCACACGGTACCAACACAGACAACAACTAGCACCAGTTACAAGGATTAGAACTGAATTAGTCAAATACGAAGAGTGTGTGACAAAGCCTCAAAAGAAATAGAACCATAGAATCAAACAGGGTGGGAGAGACCTCTGAGATCGTCCAATCCAACCTATCACCCAGCCCTAGCCAATCAACTAGACCAAGGCACTAAGTGCCCCATCCAGGCTTTTCTTGAACACCTCCAGGGACAGCAACTCCATCACCTCCCTGTGCCCATTCCAATGCTAATCACACTCTCTGTGAAGAACTTCCTCCTAATATCCAAACTATACCTCCCCTGGCACAACTTGAGATTGTGTCCCCTCGTTCTGTTGCTGGTTGCCTGGGAGAAGAGATCAACCCTACCTGGCTACAGCCTCCCTTCACATATTTGTAGACAGCAATGAGGTCACCCCTGAGCATCCTCTTCTGCAGGCTGCACACCCCCAGCTCCCTCAGCCTTTCCTCACAGGGCTGTGCTCCAGACCCCTCACCAGCTTCATCATCCTTCTCTGGACATGTTCCAGTACCTCAACATCTCTCTTGAATTGCGGGGCCTAGAACTGGACACAGCACTCAAGGTACTTAATAGATTTCATCCTGCTGAAATTCTCCAGGAGTGTTCTAACCTTGAATGCAGCTGGTTCTGAGCTCCAGCTGGAAGAGGCTTTCTCAAAAAGTCATTAGGTACCAGAGAGTGAGTCATTCTTTAGTGAACATTAATGATAAGAAGTTGCAGTGCCATTAGTGAAGCTGAACACTGAACTTCTTCTAAACCATTAAACAGATGTTGCAGCCTTTATGCTAGCATGACTTTTTTCTTAATTGCCTCAATTACATCCTACCAGGAGTCTGTTGCTCCTGCAAGTCCACACAGGATTCAGACTTAAGCCCAAAACTTTTCTCATCTCCTTCCACCTCTGCAGTTCCTTCTGTCGATTCCCTCGTAGAGGGCAATGGCACCTAACAGCTAGGCTGCTAATGAAGAGGAGTCTCACACAGAGATGAAGAGACAAGGCTACAGAATTGATGGCAGCAGAGGAAGGGGAGGATGTGTTTCACAGGTAGGTCTGAGCACCAGGAAAGCACAGTGGTGGGATGGGAAGCAGCACATAACAGAAACGAGCCAGACATCTCCAAATGAACTGTTTACATTTAGTCCCATAATAAACATGGCCCTGGGAAGGAGCTACTCACTGGCATAGGCTAATAGGCTGCTAGTCAGAGAAGGGAAGCAGAGGATTCCCCTACACTGGGCAGTTCTAAGAGTCAGCTTGGCAGCTTGCTGTGCCATCTCATCTAAAGGTTGGACCAGATGATCCTTGGGGTCCCTTCCAACCTGGTATTCTCTGATTCCATCTAAAGTCACTTGCTACGACTCATTTGTTCATCTCATAAGCCTGTGGCACTAAAGATCTTTGGAAAGATAGTTTTGTCTAACTGCTTATTAAAATAGAGTCAATTTTTGTATTACTATGGTTTTGTTTTCCTTCTATATCGCAAATAATCTAATTTCTCAACAGTTAAGCAGCCTGTTTTAATATACTCCTGCTGATTTGAATAGGAAACAATACAAGCAAAAGGCTCTCATCTCTATTAGCTCAAAGTAGGCTGCAGTAAATTAAAGATTTCATTATATGCAATTAAGCAACTTCATTATTATAACTGCTATTTTCCTCATTCTTCTTGCTCGGTATATTTAGAATATGCAAAGTATATTGTGATATAAACACATAGAATCATTAAGGTTGGAAAACACCTTTAAGGTCAAGCTCAGTTGTAACCAACTATCACAATGACTAAACTCTATCCTGAAGCACCACATCTACAGGCTTCTTGAACACCTCCAGCAATGGCAACGCCACCACCTCCCTGAGCAGCCTGTTCCAATGCCTGATCACTCTTTCAGGAAAGAATTTTTTTTCCTAATACCCAAATCTAACCCTCCCCTGCCACAACTGAAATGAACTTACATGTGCTTTCCACCTACTATCCTTGCATTACTTATAGGTAGAAATTAAATAGTTTTCAGAAGCCCATTACTAAGAAACATCTAGAAACAAGCATGCCACCAATTACAGCTGCCCATCACAGGGAACACAATGTAAGAACTACCCTCACAACTGTGTAAGTAAAACACTCAGGATCATACACACACATACAGTCTCATACTGACTCAATACTTACGCTCTTAATACAGCAGAGCCTATTTGGTTTTTGCTCACAGATGCCAGACAAGGGCTATAATGGAGGGACTGACAAGTGAAATGCCATGTCACAGCACAATGCCACTCCAACAGCTGAAGGAACATTCATTTGTTCTTGGAAAGATGAAGTTTCACTTGGCAGAAGAGGGAGTTGTTATGAAACTAGTAAAAAAAAAGTGTCCAAAAATGTTATGATTGTCTATGTTGCAGAAGGGAAGCAATTTTCAGCCAAGTAATTGGTACATTTTCTTAGTGCATTATGTTTCTCAAAACATACTACTGTAGGTGGAGATTAGCATCTCTTTTCTTCCAGAGGAATATAACTTGTCTTCTATAGTGACTGGAGCTGTCACTCCAAGAGCTGACAAATGTTAACAATCTCTGGAGGTGCTCTTTACAGTCATTCAATATAAATAAATATGTCCAGATCAAGGACCCACTGACCAAAGAAAGGTTGCAAATAGAAAGAAAATACCACAGTTTGAATATTCACACAGACCAGAACCATCCATTCCAGCATAAGAAAAACTATTGAAAATTAGCTTAATTATCACAATAACAACTAATATTGAAATTACCCAGAGAAAGGACACAGAAATGCCTATGGCAGGGGGTTGGAACTAGATGATCCTTGAGGTCCCTTCCAACTTTACCATTCTATGAAATAATATTAACAGGAAATTTGCTGCACCTTCCATTCAGTAGATGATACAAAACAACACCACCAGACAATGGTTCTTTTCCAGCCATCCAATCTATTGATCTGTGCAGACAGATTAGCACAGATCTGCATTTAGAACCTTGTACAGACCTTGTTTCATTACATTACGTTTTTGTTGTTTATGACATTCTTCCTGCTATTTCTTGGAAGTGTTTCCAATGCTTGTGAACAAGATGGAACAAGAGGAAACAGCCTGAAGTTGTGGAAAGGCTCTGAGGTGACCTTATTGTGAACCTTCAGTATCTTAAGGGGCCTACAAGAAAGCTGGGGAGGGATTTTTTAGGATGTCATGGAATGATAGGACTGGAGGGAATGGAACCAAGCTAGAAATGGGTAGATTCAGACTGGATGTTAGGAAGAAGTTCTTCAGAAGGAGGGTGGTGAGAGCCTGGAAGGGGTTGCCCAAGGAGGTAGTGGAAGCCTCATCCCTGGAGGTGTTTAAGGCCAGGCTGGATGAGGCTCTGGACAGCCTGATCTAGTGTGAGGTGTTCCTGCCCATGGCAGGGGAGTTGGAACTAGATGCTGCTTGTGGTCCCTTCCAACCTTGACTGATTCTATGATTAAGAAAAAATTATTTCCTGCAAGAGTGATCAGGCATTGAAGCAGGCTGCCCAGGAAGGTGGTGGAGTCTCCATCCCTGGAGGTGTTAAAGCAGAGCAGCACAAGCACATGGCAATTTGCATCATGGTTTAATGGCCATAGTGGTGTTAGGTTGACAGTTGGACTGGACAATCTTAGAGGTCTTCTCCAACTGAAACAACTCTAATTCTGTGAAAAGCTGCTATGCATTATTCCACATACTGAAAGCAGATCTGAAGTCCAAAGCCATCTTCTCAAATTTCCTAAGCCACAACAGCTACCATAAGCTGTTTAAAACAGTGCCAACATTCCAAGACACTGCCTAGCAGTCTAACACTGGAAATGTTTAACATTTTATCAACACAACTTATCTTTGTTTAAACATTTTGAGCACTATGCTAGTACACAGAACATAAGACAAACAGTTTTTGTTGTTCTTTGCAAGAAGAGCTGGGGCTGAGTTTAAAAACGAGGCGGCTGAGGAGAGACCTCATGGCTGTCTACAGCTACCTGAAAGGAGGTTGTGGAGAGATTGGTGCTGGTCTCCTCTCATGGGTAAGTAGTGATAGAACAAGAGGGATTGGCCTTGAGCTGCACCAGTGTAGGTTTAGACTGGATATTGGGAATTTTTTTTTCCCCAGCAAGAGTGGTCAGGCAGTGGAATGAGCTGCCCAGGGAGGTGATGGAGTCACCAACCCTGAATGTGTTTAAAGGTCATTTGGATGTGGTGCTTAGGGATATGGCTTAAGGTGAATCTTGTAGAGTAGGGTTATGGGTTGGACTTGGTGATCCTGAGAGGCTTTTCCAACTTGAGTGTTTCTGTGACTCTGAAGAAATATTCAGTCACAAAATAAGGTGCTGCACTGAGATTTTTAATCTATTAGAAGGTCTGAGTTTCCCCACCAGATGCAACGTCAGATTTCATTATTTTCCTTTAATTACTGTAGATACAGATGAAGATTAGGTCCCTTCATTCCACAGGTGGAAGGGACTCAAGAAGCTCAGTGTATGAACTACACCTGCCTCACCTAACACAAGTGTCCTGTGTGTCCTCCCACACTTAGCTGATCATCTGAATCCTGCAGAGTTTAAGAAACAGAAACATTAAGCAGGATCAGGCGAAGGCAAAAAAAGTGAAAGCAAAATTTCCTTCTGCTGATTAGATGAAAATTGGAGAACAACCTAGACCATTTAAACCTCTGAAGGGCTTAAATGAAAGTCTAATTATCATTTACTTCAGTTCATTACATAAAATTCATTGAGTGGAGAAAGGAAGGAAGCTGTGATACCTTATCAATCGGTGAAAGGTCATTATTTTCCAAAGGAAAATTCATTCAAGGATGAATATATATAATGGAAAATTATTGAGTAGTATTCAGTGTTACATAGAGAATACATTCTCAGCTAAGAACCTGAAAAAAACACTGACCATTTCTCCTGAAGACAGAATATCACAGAATCATTGAGGAAGGAAAAGACCTCTGAGATCATCAAGTCCAGCCTATGACCCAACACCACCACCTCAGCTAAGCCATGCCACCAAGTGCCACATNCCTCTCACCAGCCTCGTTGCAATATCCAACATCCTAATATCCAACCCAAACCTCCCCTGGCACAGCTTGAGACTGTGTCCTCTTGTTCTGGTGCTGGTTGCCTGAGAGAAGAAAGCAACCTCCTGCTGGCCACAACCACCCTTAAGGTAGTTGTAGACAGCAATAAGGTCTCCTCTGAGCCTCCTCTTCTCCAGGCTGAACACCCCCAGCTCTCTCAGCCTCTCCTCATCAGCCTTCCCCTCCAGTCCCTTCCCCAATCTCGTTGCTCTCCTCTGGATTCACTCCAATGCCTCTGATCCCCACCTGACTACGACTTCCTTTTAGGTAGTTGTAGAGAGTGATAAGATCCCCTCTTATCACAGCCATACAGGCAAAACTATTGAATAATGTTTACATCTTTCAGTAGGACTGGAATTGTTCATTAGCTGGATGAAGGCTGCGCTACATCACATGCACTGATTTGGTGTAAGGACCATCAGTAGTGACTTTTTTGATGATACAAACTTCCTTGTTTGCAAATAAAGAACAGCTTTTTAATCATTCTTCACAGTGAGGTGCCAATTTAACTTATCCTGGAACAAGGAAGATGCAAGAGTAAGCCAAATTTAAAACTTTCTGATACTGAACAGCAGGTTGCCTGATGTCTTCAGCATTAGCATTTAAGTTCACTGCAGCTCAACTCATTTTGTATCAGAGAAGATTTATATCAAGCAGTGGGAAGGCACATTGTCTTCTGGCTCTGCCTAACAGAATTACCATCAAGAACAGCTTATTATAAGCAACAAATAAAAGTGTAGGTAGAAGAATCTCTCAAAACTTGTAAAGGTTACTCTGCTGCTAGAAATATTTCCTGAACATCTCACTCCCTGAAGTACTTTGTGAAATGAAAGTTTCTTTTGTCTTGTATTTGAAGCATGTAATGGAAATTCATGCAGAATCACAGAATGGTTTTGGTTGGAAGAAACCTGTAAGATGGAGTCCAGCCATCAACCTAATACCACTATGGCCACTAAACCATGTCCCCAGGTGCCATGGCCACAGGTTTCTTGAATACCTCCAGGTATGGGGACTCCACCACCTCCCTGTGCAGTCTCTTCCAAACCCTGACCACTCCTGCAGCAAAGAAATTTTCTCTAATCTCCAAGCTAACCCTCCCCTGACACAATTTCAGGCCATTTCCTCATGTTCTATCACCTGATACTAGGGAGAAGAGACCAATCCCCACTCTTTTCAGGGAGTTGTAGAGAGCAATGAGGTCTCCCCTCAGCCTCCTCCTCTCCAATCTAAACAAACCCAGTTCCCTCAGCTGTTTCTCTTAAGACTTGTTCTCTAGATTCTTCACCAGCTTAGCTGCCCTTCTCTGGACACACTCCAGCACCTCAATATTCTTTTTCTTAGAAAGAGTCCCAAACCTGAACCCAGAATTTGAGGTGCAGCCTCATCAGTGCCAAGCACAGGGGCATGATCACTTCCCTGCTCCTGCCACCCAGCAACAAACTACACAGTCTGCTTTGCCTTATGCTATTCTGCAATCAGATTTACTACTGTTCACTTGCCTTTTCCCACTTCAGGCTCATACCCTAAAAGGTGTAAAGACAGTGACAACTGAAAACATTCACAATGGCATTGTGATGATCTTCCCTTTAAGCTGAAGCATGGTAGATACCATGTCCTCACTTAATATATTTTCTTAGAATGCTTTGGGTTGGAGAAGACCTTTAAAGATCAGCTGGTCCAACCACCCTGCCACTGGTAGGGACATCTTCAGTGTTACGTAGGCACTGTTTTTCCTTCACAATTCTTTCTCCTGAAAGTAAGTATTTCTGCTTCACAGAAATGTAAAATTTGTTTGGAAGACCAAGCTTGCTTCTCTTCTACAAATAGGATGAAATAGCTATCCTACAAAGCAGCTTTTACCACCACTGGATTGACTTCAGGTGGATTAACAACAGCTCCCATTTTTTCCTACCAGATCTTCTCTTCCATTTCATCTTCATTCTAGAGCAGCTGGAAAGTTGGCCAAATTCAAACTCCAAGCAGTACTTTGAAGGTTATTTTCCAATAGGAAGTCTATACTTTTCTCCAAGGAACTTGCATCTCACTTCAGATAACATTACACTTCTACCTCACACAGCCCTAGAAATTACATCTGCCTTCCTACTTAGGAGTGCAGCTTAGAAGGAAGACAGAAGCAAAAATGATGTCATCTCCTTAACCACTGAAGATATAACTTATGTGATACCATCTGAGCACCAAGCACAGACATGGTCTGACATTTCAGACTTGTCTTCTCACCACACACCACAAATAAAACCTTTTGTTTTATTTTCCCTAAGCTATATATAAGTTTTTCAAAGATCTTAAGTATTTAAATCACAGAAGCATGAGATGAAAAATGACAACTCTCCAACCAACAACAACTTATTACTTTATTCTTTTCAAAACAGGTCAAAAATGCCTCTCTCAGCATGACAGAGGTATGGGTTTCAGCCTTAAAAGAATAGTAAAGTTTTGTACAGAATATCAATTTAAATAAACATTAACAGTGCAGCTCTGACAGCTTACATTAACTTAGCAACTCCAAAAATAATTAGTTTCCTCACTTTTAGATCCTACATTGTTTTTTTAATTGGCTAAAGACCAGCTACTGAATGAGGAGAGTGAGTTTGGAACAACTTACTCTTTGCTTGTAAAACCTGCATAAACTTCCTTTAGAAGCTGCTACAGGTCATAGATTCACAGAATGGTTTGGGTTGGAAAGGATCATCTAGTTCTGACCCTTCTGCCATGAGCATGGCCACCCCCTACTAGATCAGGTTGGTCAAGGTTGCTTCAATCTCCAAGGATCAAGACAAGGTCCTTGTCTTGCTTTGTAGGTTTTTTTGCATTATAAAAAAAAAAAAAAAAAAAAAAAGAGCATTTTCTGGGTTTAAAATGACTACTCAAATTGAGGAAAGCACCTGAAGGGGAAATCATGGGGGAAGTCTGAAAAAAAGAAACTCACATATCAGATTGGAACATCTCCCTTATGAGAACAGGCTGAGGGAGCTGGGGCTCTTCAGCTTCCAGAAGAGGAGACGGAGGGGTGACCACAATCATGTTAATGAATAGGTCAAAAACAAATGTTGGGAGGATGGAGTCAGGCTCTGCTCAGTGATACCCAATGACAAGAAGCAACAAATGCAAGCTGGAGTAGAGGAGGTTCCATGGGAACATCAGGAAAAGCTTTTTTACTGTGAGGTTAACAGAGCCCTACAGCAGCCTGCCCAGAGAAGTTGTGGATTCTCCTTCACTGGGGACATTCAAAACCCACCTGAGTTCTTGTGTGACCTACTCTGAGTCATCCTACTCTGACTGGATGATTTTTCAAGGTCGCTTCCAAACCTTAACATTGTGTGGTTTTTTTTTTTTAGCTCAGAAACAACAACAAAAGAACTGAAGTATTTCCTTTCAGAATATTACTTGATAAATATCAAGTCTCGGAGAACAACAACATTTCCAATAGCATTCAAATACTCAACTGGAGATTTTTTTCCCCTCCGTATGCTTCTATAAAAATCTCTCTTTGAATACATGGCAGTGAAGATACTTGTTCACTTACAGCATGATCTCTTACAAGCAAGGGAACTATTATTGTGGCCTATCAGTATCCTAAGGGGGCTACAAGAAAGCTAGGGAGAGACTTTTTAGGATGTCAGGAAGGGATAGGACTGGGGGGAACGGAACCAAGCTAGAAATGGGCACATTCAGACTGGATGCTATGAAGAAGTTCTTCAGCAAGAGGGTGGTGAGAGCCTGGAATGGGTTGCCCAAGGAAGTGGTGGAAGCCTCATCCCTGAAGGGGTTTAAGGCCAGGCTGGATGAGGCTGTGGACAGCCTGATCTAGTGTGAGGTGTCCCTGCCTATGGCAGGGTGGGTTGGAACTAGATGCTGCTTGTGGTCCCTTCCAACCCTGACTGATTCTATGATTCTAAATATCACTGTGTTAAAGCAGAACTTCATTGGAAAATGTGTGACACTACCAAGCCAAAAAGAGCCCACGACCAAAAAAAAAAAAAATTCCCTCCCTATTGTTCTACTGCATTCCATTCCTGTTACATCAACCCAATATCTGTGACAAATTAACTCTGCCCTGCAGGCCAGGGAATTTCTATTAACAACTTATTATGGAGGAAAGTAAAAACAGCACAGTCAAGAGCTCTATCCGTCAGGACAAAGCAAGCTGTCACTCTGCTTAACTTCTACAACAAAGGTCCTCAGACCCACAGGAGAGAAAAGAAACACCATTTGGCATTTCAACTTGAGGTGCCAGGATGCATTAAAGCAGAAAATAAGCTTGGATTGATTACCCCAGTTTTAAAAGGTCAAGAATTGCTAAGGTTTTGTTGTTTGTTTTTGAATGCATATTTAGTTGATTTAGAGCGCAATGGGTTCAAACTGTAAATTATAACCCTGCATAATGGGTATTACCTTAATTAGATTTTAACTATATGCTAATGTGAAAGTGGAGGGGGTTTGTTTCCTGCTTTCTCAAGGTCTGCTGATAAAGACAGCACATCTCATATGAATACATCAATACAAATAGCATTTGTAATTGAGTATATCCTTGTAATGTGAAGCATAGAGCTTCCACAAACAGCAACCATCCTGAAACATTTAAATTGCATTTGAAAATGCCATTTTTGCTTCTCTCTTCTGCCCCACCAGTGATTTATATCAACCATTCCCCCAACGGACACAGAGAGAGGAAGAGGGCAGAGATGAAGAGAACCACAGCAAAATAAGCAGACCATCTCATAAAGGCTTCATCCATACTGTGTGGTTTCAAGATGCATCACTGAAATCAAAGTCTAGCTTGGTCTTAAAAATCAAACCAAAGATCATCTGGAATTAGCAATATAAAACACTCACCTTCAACATTTCACTCAGACTTTGCTTGTAAACTCAAGTCAACCCATAACTGTCTTTTATTTCTTTCACAGATTGTATTGATTATTTTTAAATCCTATTTACCACAGAGATGACCAGTGAAAAGATAAAAAAAACCCACAATATCAGTATGATCAATGGTAAAATAGCTGCAGTGCTATTTTCACTCATGATCTCATCTTTCAAAACCAAACTTCTTGAAGAACATTTCTCCTTGCAAAAAATAAACCTCCTTCAGAGAGCAAGGTCAAATGTCAGGCACTGGAAATATGAGAGTGTGCTGGTTTGAGGCTNCCCCCCCCCCCCCCCCATCACAGAGAGGAATTAACCCAGGTACTCCAGTCCTGGGTGGCTCATGACCCTAAACTGGGACACCAGGACCCCTGATGCATGTACACTGACAGCTAGTATCATAAGGGGGTCTACAACAAAGCTGGGGAGGGACTTTTTAGGATGGAAGGTAGTGATAGGACTGGGGGGAAATTGGAACCAAGCTGGAAATGGGTAGATTCAGACTGGATGTTAGGAAGAAGTTCTTTACCATGAGAGTGGTGAGAGCCTGGAAGGGGTTGCCCAGGAAGGTGGTGGAAACCTCATTCCTGGAGATGTTTAAGGCCAGGCTGGATCAGGCTGTGGACAGCCTGATCTAGTGTGAGGTGTCCCTGCTCATGGCAGGGGGCTTGGAACTAGATGATCCTTGTGATCCCCTTCCAACCCTGACTGATTCTATGAGGATATTAAAAATATCTAAATCAGCCTCACCTTTCCTTCTCTGGGTTTGGAGTGGCAGGTCCCAAAACTGGAAGAGCATTCAGTCAGAAGAAAGGAGAGGACATGTGCACAGCCACCAGAACATGTACCTCCAGCACCCAGCCTCAACACAGCAATCAGCTTATGTGAAGCCACCACTGAAAAACTGCTTTAATTTGCCAGCTACCACCTGTCTGTCTTGGTAACAGGAAGAAATATAATTATCTACTTAAATGTGCTGCTGACATCATACAAAAGTTAAAGGCTAACCTCACTTCCTTCACATCAATTATTCCAATGGAAACTAGGCATGGAGACTGTTGTGTTGAACCTGACCTTCACAGCTGCATTGCTGTCTGCAACCACTGACCAAAATCCCTGCACACAGACTGTTCCTCCCCTTCCCACATCTCTGCACAGACATCAAATTCCATCTTCAGAGCTTTGGTTAATTGAAACATCATCACATGGATTAAAATATATTCAGGAAAATTAGTTCAGATTTAACTCTTTCAGGAAGGCTTCCTGTTAGTCTGGAGAGCAACAACTTCACAGGTGAAGCTGTCACTATATGGCATTTAAAGACCCTGTAAGCAATTACTTGTTTCTCCTCATTCTTCTGAAACAACCAAAGATCTAAGGAGAAGCAAAAGTTATGCCCATGTACCTGGCTTCATTATACATCTCTTCAGAAATTCTCTGCACCAAAATGCATCTGAAGTTACTTCTGGAGGTTATAGAATCATAGAATGGTTTAGGTTGGAAGGGACCTCAAAGATCATCTAGTTCCAACCCCCTGCCATTCACAGGGACACCTCTCACTAGTGCAGGTTGCTCAAGGCCTCATCCAACCTGGCCTTGAACACCTCCAGGGAGGGAGCAGCCACAACCTCCCTGGGCAACCTGTGCCAGTGTCTCACCACCCTCACTGTAAAGAACTTCTTAACATCCAGTTTCAATCTCTCCTCTGCCACTTTAAACCCATTACTCCTCATCCTGTCATTACAAGACCTTGTCAATAGTCCCTCCTCGGCATTCCTGTAGGGTCCCTTCAGATACTGGAAGGCCACTCCAAGGTCTCCTGGAAGCCTTATCTTCTCCAGGCTGTAGACCCCCAACAACCTCAGCCTGTCATCACAGTAGAACTGTACCCAGTACTCTTGGTGGTGTCTCAAGAGAGCAGAATAAAAAGGGAGAATCTCCTCCCTTGCCACGTTTTGGTTGGAGGAGATCTTTAAGATCATCCTGTTCAACCATCAACGCAACACCACCATAGACATTAAACCATGTCCCAGAGGGCCATGTCCAGTTGTTTCTTGAACACCTCCAGGGACAGTGACTCCACCATCTCCCTGGACAACCTCAAAGAGTGCTGTAGTGAAAAATGCACATTGTCCTTGAAGCTACCCAACTTCAATCTTCGCAAGAGGATACTTAACTTCTGGCTTGGCTTTTGTTCTGTTGTGGTTTATTTTGCTGTGTGTTTGACTCCTCTTAAACTTGAAGGCACTTTGTTCTAACCTTACATAAGCAAATTGCTCCTTTCCATGGTGCCCTGTCAATGATAATCCTGCATAATAAATTGGTGCTAACACTTCACAATGACATTTCCTGTTGGTGCCTGGAAACACATCTGCAAGAAAGGGTTTATTGAGAACTAGGGTTGTATGCTAAAATAACAACGTTTGTATCCCCCCCCGCCACACAGCTGCTGATGATTACAGGCTCAAGATGAAACATATGCAGAGAGGTTTGCTCTGAAAATACAACCCTTAAATACTGGCCTTTTTATTTTATTATTTACCTTTTGATCTGGCTCTTGACATCCACAGTTTTTGAAAATATTTGTTGATTAGAAAACTTTCACATTTTCCATTAAAGACCCAGGCAGATGTAGCTCAGCACAACTGAAGGAAAGACCTTCGGACCCATCTTGGGGCTGGCTGTCTCTGAAACCTTCCCTGCCTACCTCACCCAGCAGACAGAATGCTGTTGGAAGGGAATCTGTGATGTTGTCTGGTGATACCCAGAGCTGAACAAGTTAGACACCCATGCCCAAAGTTGCCACATGCAGCCCTGCCGCGCTCGCCGAGTGCTGCGTTTGAGGGGGGATTCACATCAATATGCCAAAGAGTCTGATTGCCTAAGCCCTTTTAGGAATGAAAGGACCTTGAAGTCTAACCAGAGGATGCAAATTCTTTTTGGAAACTGGTCTTAAGGGTAGCCACAATTAGTTCATTAACACAACAGAAAGAGCTGATGCTTAGGCAGGATGAAAGACTGAACAAAACTGACAGAAATAATTACCTTTTAACAGACTACTTTAACAAAAATCACTGATGTTAGATGAAATTTTGAAGGTCACCTCATCTAAACCTCCTGCTCAACACAGGGTCAACTACAGCACGTTGTTCAGGGCTGCTTGCAGCCAAGTTTTCAGTATCTCCAGGGATGGAGACACTGGGCAGCCTGGTCCAGTGTTCAATCGCCCTTAAAGAATAAAGTTTTATTACATGCAGACAATTTCCTTTATGTGTTAGCACCCATTGCTTCCCATGCTGTCACTGAGGAGAGCCTGAGTCCATCATTTTTACTCCTCCCTCATAAGGTGCTTACACAACTGGGTAAGATCCCTCTGAGCTTCCCTTACCCAGGTTGAAAACTCACTCACTCAGCCCCTCCTTTATACCTTGTGCTCCAGGCCCTTTCATCATCTTCATCTGCACCTGGGGAAGAATAACAAACTGCATCAGTACAGGTTGAGAAGTGATTTGCTGGAGAGCAGCCCTGTGGAGAGGGACCTGGGAGTGCTGGTGGATAACATTCATGGGACAGCAATGTGCCCTGGTGGCCAAGAGGGCCAGTGGGATCCTGGGTGGGAATTAAGAAGAGTGAGTCCAGCAGATCCAGGGACGCTCTCCTTCCCCTCTACTCTGCCCTGGTGAGGCTTCATCTTGAGTACTGCCTTCAGTTTTGGGCTCCCCAGTTTGAGAGGGACAGGGATCTGCTGGAGAGAGTCCAAGGGAGGGCTACAAGGATGATAGGGGACTGGAGCACTGCTTAATAAGGAGAGGCTGAGGGACCTGGGGCTTTTTAGTCTGCAGAAGAGAAGACTGAGAGGGGATCTAATAAATGTTTATAAATATCTAAGGGCTAGGGGTTGGGGGGGGACGACATACACACAGGCTCTGCTCACTTGCTACCTGGGATAGGACAAGGAGCAATGGATGGAAGCTGCAGCACAGGAGGTTCCAGCTCAACACAAGGAGGAACTTCTTTACTGTAAGGGTCTCAAAGCACTGGCACAGGCTGCCCAGAGAGGTTGCAGAGTCTCCTTCTCTGGAGATTTTCCAAGGCCTGTCTGGCTGTGATCCTGTGTGACCTGAGCTAGATTGTGTGGTCCTGCTCTGGCAGGGAGGTTGGACTGGATGATCTCTTTGGGTTCTCTTCTGGTTTTAGATTCCCTCCAGCAAGTCCATATCTTGTATTAAAACAGCACTGGATCCAACCCTCCAGTTGCCTTCCACCAGGGCCAAGCAGAGGGGATTAGGATGATTAAGGATGTCGTTTTAACTAGATCCACTGTTGCACACACATTTCCCACATGACCAAGAAGGAATAACCCATCTAAAAAAAAAAACAAAACCAAAAAGTGAGAACAATGTGTTCTCATACTTCCAAACTACATCCATGCAGGGATGGAATTTATGCTTCAAAAATGCCACTTTTTAAGTTAATAGTCTTGTGGAAGTAAAACCACTTCTATGCCAAGGTGTAGATCTGAAAGTTAGAATAAATAAGTCTTTGAGCTTGCTGCCATGTAACCCATCAAGTACACGGCAATCAAAATTGGTCTTTAAACCTATCATAAGTTCAATCATAGAATGGTCAGGGTTGCAAGCAGTCTTAAAAATCATCTAGGTACAACTCTCCTTCCACCAGCCCAGGTTGCTGAAAGCTTCATCCAGCCTGGTCTTGAATGCCTCCAGGGAGGGGCCATCCACAATCTCCCTGGGCAACCTGTTCCAATGTCTCACCTTCCTCACCAGAAAAAAATTTCTTCCTAACCTCCAGTCTAAATCTACCCTGCTCAAACTTCAATCCATTCCCTCTCATCCTATCAATCACAAGCCCTTGTAAAAAGTTTCTCCCCAGCTTTCCTGTTAGCCTCTTTCAGGTGGCAGAGTTATGACAATGCCAAAAGCAGTACACCTGAACATGTGCATTTCTACAGTCTCAGAATAAGAAAAAGTAAAGAATAAAAATCATAATTCATATAAACTATTATATCCTCCAGCCTTCAGAACTGCCAACACAGTAATGTTGGATTTACCCTTAGAGACATGTTAATAGCTACCCTCGGCCGTGTGAAATCTTCAGGACCCTGTGTTTGTGTATGTATATAAATTGCATACCCACACACATGATCCTAAAGAAAAGGCACGTCTTAGATCATGGATCTTGGAAAAACTTCTGAGCAAGCACAAGAGTAAATATAGCTAAAGTTTGAAATCCTTCCTGCAATGATTCATTTGTTTGTGCCTTGTGCAACAGGATCGCTACATTAGGGCAATGAAGCTGCCTTCCGCTGCGTGGGCAGGACCTCAAGTGCTGTCAAAGATACTGAAACAATCAGAATAAAGCTCAGTTTTTCAACACAAGATGTTTACAGCTAATTAAAAAAAAATAAATATTAATTTCCTGCCCTTATTTTGGAAGTTGAATTGCACCTTCCCAGATCACACAGTTCAACTCTTTGTATGAGAGCTTTATGTAAGACCCTGTGTTACAAAACCAACTGACATAAAGAGCATTTTTAAAGGAGCACCAAAGTAGTTATCAGCTATTCCCACCTTAATACAGGTTCAGACTGCCATCCTAAAAAAAACAAACCAACACACAACACACCACACAACCAGGTTCAGGCTGCTTTTCTAACTCCATCTAACTTTTAATTTCCTAGTGCTTAGATTTTTTTTTTTAGAATCAAATTGCAACAACACAAGCATGAACACATTCAAGTTTTGTATTATGAAGAAAAAAAAAATATTTCTCAAGTAATGTGGTCCCATGATTCAAAAGTCATGCCCAAACCTCCTCTCTACTTTCAGAACTGTAACACCATATCACAGAGACATTCAGGCTGGGAAAAGCCCCTCAGGATCACCAAGTCCAACCCAGAACCCTGTTCTACAAGGTTCACCCTAAATCGTATCCTGAAGCATCACATCCAAATGACTTTTAAACACATCACAGGATCACAGGATGTCAGGGGTTGGAAAGGACCCAAAGAGATCATCGAGTCAAACTCCCCTGCCAGAGCAGGGACAGACGATCTAGCTCAGGTCACACAGGAACATCCAGACAGGCTTTGAAAGTCTCCAGAGAAGGAGACTCCACAACCTCTCTGGGCAGCCTGTGCCAGTGCTCTGAGAGCCTTACAGTAAAGAAGTTCCGCCTTGTGTTGAGCTGGAACCTCCTGTGCTGCAGCTTCCATCCATTGCTCCTTGTCCTATCCCAGGGAGCAAGTAGGCAGAGCCTGTCCCCCTGCTCCTGACCCCCAGCCCTCAGATATTTATAAACATTGATTAAATCCCCTCTCAGTCTTGTCTTCTGCAGACTTAAAAGCCAAAGGCCCCTCAGCCTCTCCTCATCAGTCAGTTCCCTCCAGGATTAATGACTCAAGCACTTCCCTGGGCAGCCCATTCCAATGCCTGTCAACAGTTGTCTGGAATATCCTCACCTTAGCATATGCTTGAGTGTCATGCACTAGCCAGCAGACAATCTGTAATCTAAATATAAGCATCTGGATAACTTCAAGTGCAGGTTCACTCTGGCCATGCATTAAGAAGACATTTCTTGATGGAGTACAATCAATTTGCACAGAGCAGCATGCAGACTGCTATCTGCCAGCTTCTCTGGCTTGTTTCTGGCTGCTGTTGTGCACCAGAAGACTATTCAGGTACTTATCAGGTATTTTGCTCCTTTTCTAGCTCTAGTTGTGAAACACTGGTCAGACATTTTTCTAGCAGTTATTCATGAAGCTGGACTTCAGAAAACAAAAAGCACACAGAAGCCTTTATGCCATCTTTAAAATCTCCTGCAAGCCCAGCGTTAAGCTCTTGTCATTTAGCAGAAGGTTCTATCTACACTAGGAGAAATTTCAAGTTAAAATAAAGGTCTACCAAAGAAATTCAGCCAAAGCAGATGTTCTTGGGGCCAGTCCTAACTGCATTTTATTTTCCCTATTCCTGCTTCTCAGGTCAGTGCCTGTATGGAACTAATTATTCAGGTCAGTGACAAACTTTTTTGAGAAGTGATCAATTCCTCACCAGGTAATTACTCCAAAACATTCACTCTATGAACTACCACTGCATTTATTCTTGAGGTCCAGCCTAAGGTCCCTATTTAGCCAGGTTGGACTCCTTCCTCACAGATTGTCCTTTGGCACAGAGGCACAGCCTGCTCCTGTGCCTTAAAGGCTTCCCTCTTAAAGTGAGTCCGACCCTCCTGGATGCCTGAATTCTTCAGGATAGCTTCCCAAGGGACTTTGGCCTGGTTAGGAGGCTGATGGACAAAGTTTGCCCTCTGGAAGTCCAAGATGGCCATTTTACTAACCCCTCTGAGGGGTTTAGTTTGAGGAAGAGGAGGCTGAGAGGACACCTCATTGCTGTCTACAGCTACCTGAAGGGACATTATGGAGAGGCTGCTGCTGGGCTCTTCTCACAGGTAATTGGAGACAGACAAGGGGGAATGGCCTCAAGCTGAGGTTGGAGAGGTTTAGACTGAACATTAGGAAAAAGTTTTTCAGAGAGAGAATGGTCAGGGACTGGAATGAGCTGCTTGGGGAGGTGGTGGAGGCATCAACCCTGGTTGTGTTTAAGGGTGGTTTGGATGTGATGCTTAGGGCTATGGTTTAAGGTGAATCTTGTAGAGTAGGGTTCTAGGTTGGACTTGGTGATCCTGAGAGGTTTTTCCAACCTGGATGTTTCCATGATTATTTTAATATTCACACCCCTGATATTCTTCCTTTGTGTTCCAGGATCTTTAGGTACAAATTTAACTTCCCCCTGCTTTGCACAAAGCAGCAATGCAAATGATGTCAAATCTCTTTCTGTTCAGGTATAAAACTTGCTGCTAGAGACTAAGCAGCAAAGTTGGAAGGCACAGCCTTATTAAATATTAATATTCTGCTAGATTTTTATATTCCATTTCAATATATTTGTGGCCAATAACCATCCATTTCCCCCTCACTGGCAGAAGCCGAGCAGGTGTGCAGGTAGCTGGTTACCAAGACAACGTACTGGCAAGGGATTAGAGCAGACACTTGTATGTGTATAACTCTGAATAATGCAAACACTGTTAAGTGATACATTTTTCATTATCCCAACATCACATGATGTTTTATGCCATTTCATTTTTCTTCTTTTTCTGCTGCCCCCCCCCCCCTTGCCTGTTGAACATGCTCCTGTTAAGAACCCAATTCAAACCTCACAAGCAAATGTAATGATAGTTTCATTCTAACAAGGAAAATAACACTTCATACATCTCTTCCATGGGCTCGATAGGTAGTTAGCCAAACATCTGCTCCACTCCCTGCATCTTATATTTAGAAGAGCTGAGCAGCAAGACACAGACATTTATAAAAATGAAAAACGGTGAGGTGAAGAAATATACAACTTGATCTAACATAGATTCACTGCTGTGCTGGTTTGAGGCTGATTGGAATATTCTAATGAGAGAAATTCAATCATTGGTTATAAAAGAATAATAATGGTCAAGTGCTCTGGCAAGGGGTTTGGACTCGATGATGTCTTTGGGTCCCTTCCAACCCCTGACATCCTGTGAGCCTGTGGTTCATTGGTTTGCTACAAGGGATAAAAAGGCAAAATGTAAAGAATTTGTCCCCCTTTGCTCTGAGATGCTTCTTCCTTTCCCTTGTCCTTCACTCCACTGTAATATCTTCANGGCAGTTTCTTTGTCAGGGATGGAATTTGGATTTCTGCATTATTTCTAATTTATATATAAAGTCTAAATACTTGTAAATAAGTTGTATATATATGCTTGTAAACTTTGCTTTGCTGTAAATATAGCTTTATCTTACTTCCAACCCATCTGAGCTGGTCTGGTATATTTCAATAGTGTGTGTGGGGAAGTTCCTAACCTACCACAGCTGGGTACTCCAAAGAAATACACCTCTGCAGTATTTCTCACCTAGCTGATGAGATGGATTCTAGTCCTTCAAAGTCTTAGACTGTGCTGCTCAACTGTGGAAGGCACTGTAGAATGCTTGAGTGTGTTGTCTCCATGAATTATAAATTACAAGATGAAGCAATAACCTGTCAATAAAGTGTAAAAGAAAATCACCAAGGGTGGATAGAATCCATGTATTAAAAGCTCTTCTAAGAGCCAGTTTGAAATGCACCTATTCAAAACAAAGCCTTTACATGGATCAGGATGTGTATCCCACCCCACCCTAACTGTAATAGTGTTTTTTTATCTTACACATGCGGCCAGAAGACAGAAAGCATCCACTGGGTGGATGGCAGGGTGGCCATGAGCCAGCAGTGTGCTCTTGTGGCCAGGAAGGCCAATGCCATTCTGGGGTGTATTAGGAGGGCTATGATTAGTAAGTGGAAGGAGGTTCTCCTGCACCTCTACTCCGCCCTGGTGAGGCCACATCTGAAGTACTGTGTCCAGTTCTGGGTCCCCCAGTTCAAGAGGGACAGTGAGCTGCTTGAGAGAGTCCAGCACAGAGCCACAAAAGATGATTAAGGAAGTTGAACATCTTCCTTATGAGGAGAGACTAAGTGAGCTAGGGCTTGTTAGCTTGGAAAGGAGAAGACTAAGGGGTGACCTCGTTAATGTTTATGAATATGTAAAGGGTGAGTGCCAAGAGGATGGAGCCAGCCTCTTCTTGGCCAGTGACAAGACAAGGGGCAATGGGTGGAAGTTGAGGCATAGTAGGTTCCATGTGAGCCTGAGGAAGAATTTTTTCACTGTGAGGGTGACAGAGCTCTGGAACAGGCTGCCCAGGGAGGTTGTGGAGTCTCCTTTGCTGGAGATATTCAAGAACCACATGGATGTGTTCCTGTGTGATCTGTTCTAGGTGATCCTGCTCTGGCAGGGGGACTGGACCAGGTGATCTTTTGAGGTCCCTTCCAGCCCCTGACATTCTATGATATAGCTTGCTTCATACTTCTCATAGTAATAGTGTACTTCAACTATACCAAAATATGGCATCCAGGAAAGCATAAAGAGAAATAGACCTTTTGTC
The DNA here is from genome assembly GCA_013399055.1 of Ramphastos sulfuratus. Lineage (NCBI taxonomy): Eukaryota > Metazoa > Chordata > Aves > Piciformes > Ramphastidae > Ramphastos > Ramphastos sulfuratus. Next base: position 122,919 of record WBNM01013101.1, on the reverse strand, counting down.
ATAGAATCATAGAAGAGTAGGGCTTGGAAGAGACCTCTGGAAATTGAGTCCAATCTGCCTGCCAAAACACGATCACCTAGGGCAGGCCACACAAGAATATATCCAGATACCTCTGGAAATTGAGTCCAATCTGCCTGCCAAAACACGATCACCTAGGGCAGGCCACACAAGAATATATCCAGATCTGCTCTGGAGACTTTCAAAGCCTGAGACCACGACTTCCTCAGGCAGCCTGTTCCAATGTTGTGTCACTTCCCTAGCAAAGTTTCTCCTCATGCTGAGGTGGACTTTTCCTGTGTTCCAGTTTGTATCCATTGCCCCTTGTCCTATCACAGGACACCACTGAAAAGAGACTGTGCACCTTCTTGACAGATAAGCTTCAGATATTTGTAAACCTTAGTAGGAGCTCCTCTTAGTCTTCTCTTCTCCAGGCTACCCAGCCCCAGGTCTTTCATCCCTTCCTTGTAAGAGACATGGTTCAGTTTCTTAATCATCCTTACAGCCCTCTGTTGGACTCTCCAGTATGTCCTCTCCCTCTGGCCACACTCTCCTTAATGCACCCCAGGATACCATTGCCCTTCTTGGCCACAGGACCATATTGTTGTCCCATGGATAACTTCCTGTCCACCAAGACTCCAGGGCCCTTCTCCACAGAGATGCTTTTTGCAGAATCACAGAATTAACCAGGTTGGAAGAGACCTTCAAGATCATCAAGTCCAACCTATCACCTAACCCTTCTGATCAACTAAACCATGGCACCAAGTGCCTCATCCAGCCTCCTCTCAAACACCTCCAGGGATGGTGACTCGACTACCTTCCTGGGCAGCCCAACCCTTGATCCACTACCAAACAGATCAACAAACAAGATCTGACTGCTATGTTTTATAATTCAGCAACCCTCAATCTCCACTTCACTCATTATGATCATCAATACTGCAGGAAATGCTGAAGTCTCCTCACATGGATGTAAAATGCTGGTACTGTCATCCTGTCTTCAGCAGCATGAAGGAGAAGGAAGTGCAAGTGCATGGTCCTTCAAACAAATAATTCTAGACTTGAAACCAGGAGCAAAAGGTTTAAGTGCTGCTACTTTACATTGGTAAATTTCCAAATGAAGAAGATCGAGCCTGATGTGTTCTGATGGATACACCTATGCTTTTCAGAGGCAAGGATGAACAGAAAAGACAAGTCCCTGTGCTTTTCAGCCCTGTTCCACACCATACCTGCTTCCTGCTATTAGCAAACCACACTCCCTTGCCCAAAACTGAAGTAACATTTCTTTCACCTCAACGAATGTTTTCAAAGATGTTTCAAACTCTTTATCAAAGTGAAATCTCCTCAAAGTGCTGGAATTTACCCAAGATTAATCTCATTGTGAACTTATCACTGAGCTCAGAGGACACAGAGGCACTTGGTGGATATTAAGAGCATTTTTACTAACTGAAGCTACTCTTTCAAATACCTGATTATTAGGTAACTCACCTGTCCTGATGCCTCCAAAACCTGTTAGAAACAAAAATACTTTTNGGGGGGGGGGGGGGGGGGGGATGGTTTTCTGAACTTCAAACCTGGTGACCTTAACAATATAAGCACAATTTCTGAAGCACATTTGCAGCAGTAAGACTGCAAAAGGCTAAGCAATGGTGACCTCAGTGGCAGCACAGAATAGAGTTTGTGCTGGAGAGATCACAGGCATCTGAGTAATTATCCACTCTGCTCCACACAACCCCTTTCCCTCCAATCACTTCAGAGCTTTTGCTTGATGAGATTTTGTGCTTCTTAACCTTTTTTTTTTTTTTTTTATTGTGTTCATGTAGTGATCAATTATATAGATTTTAGGCTGGTGCATTTGCCAAAGCAATTGTCATTTCAGTTAGCTCTGCTGCTGTCAAGCTTTGGTCTCTAAGCTTTCTTCATTAAAAATCATGTTGGTATCAATATATACTGCATTTGCCTTCAGGATTTCCCTTGCAGAAGGGGACCCTGATAGAGGGACTTTTAAGGATGTAACAAACATGTCCCTGTTCAATTTTAATTACAATGGGAAGAGATATTCCCTATGGTACCTGGCAACCCAAACATTACAGAGTAAAGACTTCAACTAAGCTTTTTTAAAAGCTGATCAGCTGTTCTCTGCAAACAGTTTTCATTTAAGGATCCATAAGGTTCTAACATGTTACAAAATATTTTCTTTCCTTGAGGTTGTCTGCTGTCTCTTTAGATGAGAAACTAATTTTCCATGATTAGTAAGAAACCTAAAGACTAATAGCTGCAAGAGATTCAATGTACACATACTAATACTGGCCATTCTGTTAGCCATTATCACAGGTGAATAATTGTTTGGACAACCAGCAGCCAAATCTGGATGAGAAACACAATTCCCACACTCAAATACAATTCAGCAGCTTCTCATTCATACAACAGATCACTTATGTACCAAAGGGGTACTTTTAAAGGCAATTATAGTGTCCTACAGTACCATATTCCCATTTTGGGGTGGGAGTTTCATGGGTTGGGTTTTTGGGATGTTTTGGTTGGTTGGTTTTGTTGGGGTTTTTTTTTTTTGGTGGTTGGTTAATTGGGGTTTGGTTTGGTTTTTATGGTTTGGGTTGGGTTTTTGTTGGTGTTGGTTTTGGTTCCCCCCCCCCCAATCAAAGTACTGCTGTAATTCGACCTTCTAATTTGCTACCATAGCCTGGAACTTCCAAATTGCTAAACATCATATTCTGCATCCAGCTGTTGATTCTTCTTTCATTAAAGAGAGCAAACTTTGCTGGCCATCCTCTCCAGGCTTTTAAATACCATTTCAGTAATCAGCCACATAGTTCTATTGAATCTGGTAGTTGAAATGAAGGATTTCAGATAAGGTTTTCACCAAATCCAGTGTTACCCCAGCAACTGAGCATTAGTAGTGTTTACTAAACTGTTTCATCATTCCCACCAAGAAGGAAAATAAAACCACAAAAGTCAGCTATACAGATTATAAAATCTAGCAGTTGTCCTCTCCAATTTAAGCCTCTAAAATTGACAGAGCTGCAGTTACTTCACTTCTCTCTCTGCACAGCAAGAGACAGCTACAGGCACCTGTGTAGGAAACGTTTTCAGCTGAGAGCTCTTACAGGGAGAGTTATTCTTGGACATACATTTCTGTCAATGCATACACAAAGATGATGTGCACTACAACACTCTGAGTAGTAATTTCCCATCATGATCTCCTACATTGCCTGACCATCCAGAGGAACAGCTAATTGATTTGATAGCTGTGGCTAAGCAGAGCAGCTAAAATTCAGCCCACATGAAGCTGAGGCGACAGACAGACTCAGCAAGGACTTCCATTGGGGTGTGCCTCCAGTGCATGTGACAAGCTGAGACTGTGTTCTGGTACTCAAACAGAAAGCAACTGCAGCCTTTCTGCATCTGCAAATCATCTCATTCTTCATGGTCACATTTACCACAGGTGTAAACCTTCCAAACACCCTACGACAATCTCCAGCTCTAGAGCAGAAGAACACAAGATACACACCTTGGGTGACATGGGGAGAGTCAGAGATCAAGAGAACTGTCCATGGACATGGGCAGCCTGTAAGAGTAGGAAATTACTTACGCCTGTGCAAGCAAATGATTACAAATGCAGAAAGGAAGAAGATTGCATCCACAGTGAAAGAGAGAAATCTCATTAAGTCCTGCTGGCTCTCAGTAAGCAGAACACCTGAAGCCCTGCTTCACATTTATAGAACTTTAACATGGTACCAATACACTAAAATCACAGAGTTACTCCTTTCCTAAATACTAATTAAACAAATAGCTAAATGCATGAGAGCCTATAGCAAGTTACAGCTGTCAGACTTATTCCATGAACACACTGAATGTCCTCTGAAAAAAAAAGTATCTCAGCACACACCAGTCTCAGTGAGGAAAAAGAACAGCCATCTACTGCAGATGCAGCTCCAGCTAATCCAACTTGCCTTTGCTCTCAGAAAACTGCTTGCCCCAGCCAGTCACTTTTGGAACTAAGGTCTATTTTCTCTAATAAAATTGAGGTTAGGGTACCTGAACCTTCGTGGAAAAGCAGCTGTGGCTTTCTTAGCAAAGCCACAATTCACATGGAGTCAGCTCAGGTTCCCAGGGACTAGCCTGCTGCCCTGATTTAGTCCTAACAACGCTGTGCCTATGACTGAAAGACAGAAGTGGATCTGGACTGAATCCTTTCAGCACTAATTCTGGGAAGCTTGGCTAAAGCAGCACTGGCATAGCATAAAATCTGGACTCATTTCAAGTCGACTGCTCCAACCTCTGCAGAAACTCCAACACCTCTTCACTGACCTGACCTGGTTCTAGCAGGGCTCACAAGCTCAGGCAATTCCAAAAATCAGCAGTGATATTGTGAAGAACCTGCTCAGTTCTGTCAGGGTTTGGAAGCTCTACTACTGTGAGATTAAGGCTGAGCTGTGCTGTTCCTGGGTCATCACAAGGCCAGCTCTGCCATCTTCTTTTGCAGCCTGCTGTTGCACTGATAGCTGGAATCTGGTTGTATTCCTGTGCCAGGACACAAGATGTGGGCATCTTGTCCCACCACCCAGCACTATCTCCTTATTCCTACTTTCCCTACCTCTTCTTACAACTATCACAAGATGTCAGGGGTTGGAAGGGACCCAAAACAAACATTGAGTCCAACCCCCCTGCCAGAGCAGGACCAGACAATCTAGCTCAGGTCACACAGGACCACAACAGGTTTTGAAAGTCTCCACAGGAGACTTTATGACCTCTCTGGGGAACCTGTGCCAATGCTCTGAGACCCTTACGGTAAAGAAGTTCCCCCTTGTGTTGAGCTGGAACCTCCTGTGTTGCAGCTTCCAACCATTGCTCCTTGTCCTATCCCAGGGAGCAAGTGAGCAGAGCCTGTCCCTCCCCCCCTCCCCTACACCCGTCCTTGTTGAACCTCATTTGGTTTCTCTGTGCCCAGCTCTGTCTGTCCAAGTCTCACTGGATGGCTGCACAGCCTTCAGCTGGATCAGCCAAGCCTCCCAGTTGGGTGTCATCAGCAAACTTCCTGAGCAGGCTCTGTCCCCTCATCAATGTCATTAATGAAGATGTTGAACACTGGACCCAGCACTGATCCCTGGGACACTCCACTGGGTATCCTCTGCTCCTCTGTGGGGGAGGATAAAGGGCAATTGGCAGATGCTACACAATGCCAGACACACCAAACCGGGATGGAGACCTGCCATATGATCACACTAGTACAGTAAAGCCCTTATCCTCTTCCTAAAGTCAAACTGCTTCAGCTTCCAGAGTTTGGAAGGTGGATAGTTGACAGTGAACACCTCTTAGACAGGGCAGCAAACACTACAGCCCATGGCTGGCCTATGGTTCTGACCCAGAGAAGCCAGGACAAATTCTTAAGTGGAGTAGGGTAGACTTCACCTGAAATGTACACATGGCTCCCCAGACAAACTGCTACCTCCACTCATTTTCAAACAAACAAACTGATGCTGGGCAGTGAACCAGACAGGACAGCTAGCAAGGAGGAGTTCTCAGAGATGGAAATTACTGAGAAGGAAGCAAAATCCAAAGACCTTACTGTTGCCAAGTCTGGGTGGCAGAACAATCTTAATCACAGAACACTGAAAGAACTGGTACATGAAATTGCAAGTCTGATAGCATGGATATTAAATAAATCCATCAAATGAGGGAGGACCACATGACTGAAGAAAACCAAGTATGGTGCCTGCACTTGAAAGGAAAGACAGAGGAAAAAAGTCATTTTGGTAGTACAAACAGATCAGTCATCTACTGATAGCACACGAATCTTGAGGAAGGAATGGGAAACAGAGGAAATCAAATGAATTACAGAAGACAGATCGTGTCACAGTAGTCCAAAATTTTTTGTTGTTGGTTTTTTTTTTGTTTTTTGGTTTTTTTTGGGTTGGGGAGTGTGTGTATATAAAAAAAAAGAAAGTTGTGAATGTGATCTATCTGGATTTTAACAAATCATTTCTCAAAGCACTACCTAAGCTAAACTGGAAAAAGCAGGGAAAGTCAGCAGAAGTATAAGATGCATAAGTCAGGTAAACCACTGTAAAGGAGAAATACAAGTGAAAAGCACCAGGCAGAAAGCTCCTTACTCAAGAAATTCTTTCAAACTGCTTTGCAAGGAACATGAGGAATGAACAAAAGACAAAGTTTAACAATGCAAGATACAGTAAGAATTGCTACAGTGCAGGATGATTCCAAGCTATAGCCATTATGAGAGCAGGAAAGGGCAGTCATGAGAACAGGGAAATGCAACTACTGATGCTTTCAGAACTGTTTTGTAGAAGGTCCCTGAGCTGGAACAGAACTTTGAGGCAGATCACTTTATACCCAGCCTCCTAAAGCAGACCACAACTTTTCTGCAGCAGATTTAGGTTGTCAAGCACAAGAAAACTAGATTCTATCAGCAAAAAGCTTAGAATACTCAAATTGAGTAGGGAAGGCAACAGTAGGCAGAAGGGACTGTACCCTGGACTCCTCTTTCCCACCAAACCCCTCCAAGGGTAGGTCTCTACTTCCTGTCTTGACCCTTTAGGAGCTTTCTGAATTGCAACAGACTCCACACACTTCTCTTGGAGGCCACTACTCTCCAGTCTCTTTCTCCTTCAGACTCCCTTGCTCACAGAAGCAGCCTCACTCTCTCTTCTGAAGGCTGACATCTTTGTCCAAGATTCTTCAAAACCATTTCAGAAAGAAAGGACATGGACAACAAACACTGCACATGGTGGCAGCAACAGGATGCCATCAGCAACATCATCCAAACACATGGAGTGCTTTAGTTACAGGCACCATGAACATTCTAATCAGCCTAGCATGGAAAAACAAATTCAGGCAAATGCAGAGAACCCCCTAGGATACTCACACAAGTGTGAGATGTGTTTAGGGTGGCAGGAGAGACTAAAGGAATATGACTTCTTCAGCCTTCTCAAAATCCTAGCTGCAGCTGGCGACAAAGCACGCAGAGTAAAACCTACCCAAGAAACTTCTTGAGCATGAACCTGCTTACCTGGTACCGTGGTGGCAGCACTCCATCAGCTGGTGAGTTCAGAGGTGCTTCAGGTATGTCTACAGAGACACAATTGCAGCAACAACACTACAGCAAGCTGAGAGGGTAAAAGCCATTGTGATTTGTCTCAGCCAAAAGGAGAAAGAACAGCCCTTCAAAGCAAAGGACAAAGAAGAATAATACATGGGCACAAATAAACTCACACTGCAGGAGTTTGGCTGCTAAAAGGCTGGTTCTAGAACAGCCTTTCAGGAAAAGGGGCTGAGGAGATCATGTGGCTGATGAGAGGCTGGGTCTAAATTATCTCTGAAAAGCTTCACCTGTAGAAGAATGTACATTGCACCTGGTGGTGTTAGCACCTGCTAACTGGAGCACTGCCTGATGAGGAGAGGCTGAGGGACCTGGGGCTTCTGAGTCTGCAGAAAAGAAAACTGAGAGGGGGATTTGATAAATGTTTATAAATATCTGAGGGCTGGGAGTCAGAAGTGGTGGGGGACACGCTCTGCTCACTTGCTCCCTGGGAAAGGACAATGAGCAATGGATGGAAGCTGCAGCACAGGAGGTTCCAGCTCAACACAAGGGGGAACTTCTTTACTGTAAGGCTCACAGAACACTGGCACAGGCTCCACAGAGAGGCTGTGGAATCTCCTTCTCTGGAGACTTTCAAAGCCTGTTTGGATGCATTCCTGTGTGACCTGAGCTAGATTGTCTGGTCCTGCTCTGGCAGGGGGGTTGGACTCTGGTCTCTTTGGGTCCCTTCCAACCCCTGCCATCCTGTGATCCTGTGAGCTGGCTGGTGCTGCCCAGCAACTTCAACATCCAACCAAGCCACATCTGACCATCCCATTCTCACCTCTTTCTTTCCTTCTGCTTGTGAGTCTCATTTACTTTCTGTACCATTCTCAATTCAGATGAGAAACTCTCCAGGACTACGACTGTGACTTCTTAGGTATAAACATGGTTCCTTACAGAAGCCTCAACACAGCCTCAAGGCTTTACCAAACATTCTATGGAGTGATGCAGCTGTGGCTAAAGCAGTGGAGCTTAACAGGCCAGCAGAATCCATGAGCACAACTGGTGAAACTGGTGTCTAATGTGGCAGTTCAGAAGCAATTCAGACTGGCTAAGCTGTTAGATCCCACCATTTGTATTTGCTGCCTCTTGTATGGAAGTGGTAAAACCCACACTACAAATTCAATCACGCAGAACGTTAATCAAAACCCTTTGAAGACACAGCAAATGAACCCCTCAAGGCAACTCTTGTTGCCTGGATAACTTTCATCCTGTTTAAATCATATCTCAGGTGCAAGCCTACTAATAACATGTTTTCCCAAAACAATGCAAGACCAGAGTAAAAGCAGATATATAATCAGAACTTAAAGAAGATACACATGAGCATCTTACCAGATGAAAAGTATAAACACTCTCCACCTCAGTGCCAACAGACACTTATCTCTGCTTGAGAGAGCTCCAATTGCAAATGCAGTGGCAGTGCTTGCATTATGCAGAGGCAGAAATCAATGTTCCAAGCCTGGTACCCAGCCCCTGCTCCAAAGACAGAATTTAGGATCTCACATGGACATGTTTCTCATGCCTGTGTAGCTCCTTCTAGAATCCAGAGAGGGATGGGGGTAGAGGACCTGAAAACAGCTTCAAAGATTTCTCTCTGAATGTGAGTATTGTGTCCAGTTCTGGGCTCCCCAGTTCAAAAGAGACAGAGAACTACTGGAGAGAATCCAATGAAGGGCTACAAGGGTGATCAAGGTAATAGAACATCTCTCTCATGAGGAAAGGCTGAGAGCCCTGGGGCCATTTAGCCTGGAGAAGAGAAGGCTGAGAGGGGATCTGAGCAATGTTTACAAATACCTTAAGGGTGGTGTCAAGAAGGCAGTGCCAGGCTCTTTTCAGTGGTACTCAGTAATAGGACTAGTAACTATGGTTGCAAACTGTAACACAGCAAATTCCACCTCACCATGAGGTGAAACTCCTTTCCTGTAAGCATGACAGAGTCCTGGAGCCGGCTGCCCAGAGAGGTTGTGGAGTCTCCTTCTTCAGAGAGACATTCTAGGTGTATCCAGATGTCTTCCTGTGTGCCCTGCCCTAGGTGATCCTGCTTTGGCAGAGGGATTGGACTGGATGATCTCTAGAGGTCCCCTCCAACTTCTAACATTCTGTGATTCTGTGATCTCTGAGCAGCCACAGCACCTTTGAGCAGGGCTCCCATCTTCCAAGGTAACCTCTTTCCCTTTCCCACCCTGAGTCACCAGGGCCCGTGTCCAAATCCTTACTGTCTCATTCCTTCCCTCTTCCCACCTCCTCACACAGCCTGGTTTATTTCCTCCTGCATTTAAAGGCTTCTGTTGGTCAGTTGGTGCTTCAGAAACAGAAGCTCCCCTTTGTGCTTCAGGATGCAATTTAACCTCAGCCTGCAGCTACAGGGAGCTGCTTTTGAGCTCCTAATAACCCTGGGATGCAACATTCTTGCTTGCTCAGCGAGGATGGGACAGCCTCTGTTTAATTGCATGGAGATGACAGGTATGCTTTCAGGATTTCATTACTGACACACACTTTTTTCCAGTGAATTCTAAACCTAGCATGAATTAAATAGAAGAAGCAGAAGACACCTTTTCCTCTAAAAATGCAGACTTCTGCCAAGCCTACCGTGCAAAGCCCTTGAAGCTGTGGTTGAAGGGGCTTTTGCAAGTGACAAAAGAAATTAATTCTCAAAAAGGACCCTAAATATTTTGATGGGACAAAAACCAAACAGACAGCTGGTATGCAAATTTTCAATCCTAATGCTTCAGTTTACTGCAGCTTACTGAGAGGGAGCTTTCAGACCTGATAGAAAAAGAGTATTCCCACCTACAATTCAATATGTCAAATGCTTTTGATGCCTTGAGTCTCATATTAAACCCACTCCTAAAAGTGAAGTGTGGAGCAAAAGGTGTTTACTGTAGCAGAAATATCAGAGACCGTTTAGAATTATGAAAACTTCACAGGCAGAACTTTATTTTTTAATTTCAGACAGGAGTAGATAAACTCAAGAAGGGTTATCAGGTACAGATTAGATTGGGATGGAATTTTAGGGGAAAAAAAAAAAAAAAAAGAGAGAGAGAAAAAAACTCACAACAGCAACAAAAAACCAAACATGATCATCACCAAGAACTACTTTCAGCTTTATGGAAACAGAACAGAAATATCAGCTCAATCAGCTCCAGTGGGAGCTGCAGTCAGCAGAAATGCTAACACCATTGTATTAGGCTTTATGGAAAAAGGAAGGGGGGGGAAAAGAAAAAAAAAAAAACAAGATAGGAAAAAAAAAAAAAAAAAGAGAGAGACATATTGAGTAAGATGTAAACATAAGGCTTAACATACAACTGTGTCCAGAAAACTCAGTGTATGCCAGCCTGGGACCCAGCAGATTGGTTCTCTCTGTCTACTCCATTTAAATCCCAGTAGCACACTGAACATGTTGCCTGCAGAAAAAATACTGAAGGGCAACTGGAGAGCAGGGAATGATGGGTCTCAACTTGAGTGGGTAGCTCAAGGGAGAGCAATACCAGAGGAAACCAGACATTTTTGACTTGGATATTCACAAATCATTGTTTCTTCATGTGTTGTGGTTATGACTCACTCAGTTCAAACTCATCATGGTGAGAGATACAGAGGGAGGGAATGAGAAGGTATAATACAACACATTCAGTATCTGGCTCTGAAAGCCTGTGCTCCCAGGCCCTACTATCCATGCAGTCTTTCCCACCTTGACTCCTCTCCGTGATGCAGTTATATAAGACTGTGGGAAAGGCAAAGTTTCTGGAGGACACAGGTGAGACTGTCACCACGGAATCACAGAATGTCAGAGGCTGGAAGGGACCTCAAAAGNGCACATTGCTGGCTCATGGTCAACCTCCCATCCACTAGGACCCCCAGGTCCTTTTCCCCTTCACTGCCTTCCAACAGGTCAGTCCCCAGCCTATCCTGATCCCTGGGGTTGTTCTTTCCCGGATGCCAGACTCTACACTTGCCCTTGTGGAATTTCATTCAATTTCTTCCTGCTCAGCCCTCCAGCCTGTCCAAGTCTCCCTGAATGGCAACGCAGTCTTCTGGTGTGCCAGCCGCTCCACCCAGCTTCGTGTCCAATCTAATAACTTCTCAAATATTACTGCAGATCACTTACTAATCTCTCCAGAGGCACCTAACTATGCTTATTTCATTTCTTGTTTGTTCCACTCTAAGTTTCTTTTTGTTTAATTTCATGCAGCTTGGCAGAGTAGCATCAAACAATTATAATATGGCACATAGAGCATGTGCAAAATTACTGCCAAAGTGTCCAGTGCTCTCCACTTGTTCATGGTAATTCATGTTTCACAGACACAGGCCTGCAATGCCTCTTTCACTCTGCACTTCACTCCCATTTGTAGGTATTACAGTTAAATTATATCATTGAATCAATATTCATCAGTAAAGCATCTAATTACCCTGCAGTTTTGTACCTTCAATGTTTCTCACGTTAGAGTCATCCCAGAGATGACACAAGTCCCGAGGCAGGAGAGCTTCAGCAGCTGGAATGCAACCATCAGTCTTGGCACACAACCACACATTAGCCTTTGGTGGGGAGTTTGCTGGAGAAATGACTCCTTGAGTGTGGGATCTCAGTAGAACATAACCTTTAATTTGCAAACAAAACACGTCCCCCATTCTCACAGTTGTGAAATCACCAACACAAAGCAAATCAAATCCGGCGCAGTATCATCTTCCCTGGAGACAGCCTGAGCAAATCTGAAAAGTTAGGAAGAGAGTTGTTCATCTAATCAAGTTGATTCTGAAACCTAAACTGGGGAGATGGGGGAGAACAAGGAAGATCTTAATCCATTTTGTGTCCCTGATGAGCTTCTCCAGAACACCCAGTTAAGGTTTTCAATCTAAATTGCAAACTGCTGAAGTGCTCCCTGTTCTTTTTTTAAGCTGTAACAAGTCCAAGCCCTTTCCAGCTCTTCTTCCAAAACTCAACAAGGTAACAAAGCAGTATCATTACAAAAGCACAGCATCTTGGCAGCAGAATATGCAGAAGAGAAGGCTTAGAGGAGACCTTATTACCATACACCAATTCATAAAGGTTGACTGCCAGGAGAATGGAGACTCTTTTTTTTTTTTTTTTTTTTTTTTTTTTTAAACAAGGAATCACATCAGAAAGACAAAGGGGTAATGAGGACAACTTACAGCTGGGGAGACCTGGGTTGGAAGTCAGAAGAAAATTCTTCAGTACAAGAAAAGTAAGACATTGGAATCTTCTCCTGAGGGAAGTGATGGATTCCCTTACACTGGAGAGTTTTAAGACTCAGCTTGGCAGGGTGCTGGGCCAGCTCATTTAGCTGGATCACTATTGTTTAACCAGATACAATCACCTAGAAAGGTTGGACCAGATGATCCTTGAGGTCCCTTCCAAGCTGCCATCCTGTGGTTCTGTGAACTATGAGATCACAGAATCACAGAATGTCAGAGGCTGGAAGTGACCTCAAAAGCTCACCCAGTCCAACCCCCTCTGCCAGAGCAGGATCGCCTATACCAGATCACACAAGAATGCATCCAGGCAAGTCTTGAATATCTGCAGAGAGGGAGACTCCATAATCCCCCTGGGCAGCTTGTTCCAGTGTTCTGTCACTCTCACAGTGAAAAAAATCCTCGTCATGTTTACACAAAACTTCCTATGCAACCCACTTTTTAAGTTTCAGGCATCCGTTTATATCCTGCACTCCTTTTTCTAAGTATCCACCTTTCTTCTCAATTAGAAGTTGCTAAATGGTTTCTAGGCTACCACAAAGACAGACCAAGATATATAGTACCTTCTGTAACATCTTTGCAACCCTGTCTTAGAGCTCTGAAAACTTTAGCACAGGAGATTGCAAGGGAAGTTGCACTGCAAGTCTGATTTACTGAGCCATCTTGTAACTCAGTCTGGAGAGGAGAAGGCTCCAAGGTGACCTTACTGTGACTTTTCAGTATCTTAAGGGGGCCTACAAAAAAAGATGGTGAGGGACTTTTCAGGATGTCAGGTAGGGATAGAATTGGGGGAACAGAACTAAGCTAGAAATGGGTAGATTCAGACTGGATGTTAGGAAGAAGTTCTTCAGCAGGAGGGTGGTGAGAGCCTGGAAGGGGTTGCCCAGGGAGGTGGTGGAAGCCTCATCCCTGGAGGTGTTCAAGGCCAGACTGGATGAGGCTCTGGACAGCCTGATCTAGTGTGAGATGTCCCTGCCCATGGCAGGGGGGATTGGAACTAGATGACCCTTGTGGTCTCTTCCAACCCTGACTGATTCTATGATTCTGACTCTAACAGAGAATCCTCTCCCTCAACTCTGAGTTCCAAAATATGGTGCCTTTATTCAGCCAGGCTTTACAGAAGCACAGCTAAAACAAGGATGAGAGGTTTAATTTCCAAAGCCACTAACAAACAGGATCATCTCTAACTCCAAATCACAAGGGGAAACCTCATGTGTGGTGCTATTTCAGCACCAATTAACACATTGTTTTGGAATGAGCTCTTTCAACAGCCAGTGCCTTACGTTATGGAAATAACAGTTTCCCAGTTGTTCTACTGAATACAGAGCAGGAAACCTGAAGAACAAACCCACCTTTGGTATAGATCCATCTACTTCAGCTGAGCTTTGTTATAAATAATTGCAGCTTTATTACTTGGAAATGATGCAAGAAAAATAATAATCCATCTGAAATGAAAATTCTCAGAGTGCTTTATGTGGATCAGCACATGACCCATCAAGACAGCAAAATTAACCATAGGGTTTTCTATGAGAGGTTGTGGAGTCTCTTTCTCTGGAGACTTTCAAGACCCACCTGGATGCATTTGCCAGGCTCTTCTCAGTGATGCCCAGTGCCAGGACAAAGGGCAATGGGGAGAAGNAAAGAGGTTGCCCAGGGAGGTTGTGAATGTTTCCTCCTTGGAGGTGTTCAAGGCCTTGAGCCACCTAGTCCAGTGGAGGGTATCCCCACCCACAGCAGGGGGGTTGGAACTAGGTGATCTTCACAGTCCCTTGGTACCCAAACCATTCTCTGCATGTATGAATCTATCTATACTACTGAGTGAAGAGTGTCTGGAAGTTAGAGCAGTTTCCTGACTCTTTCCATTATCGCACTCATTTCAGGGCTGTGAAACTCATACTCTGTACCAGTTGGTTATGTCTCTCCTCTAATTTCAGCCTAACCAGATAACTTCAGGTAATGAAGCTTTACAATCTCCAGTAGCAAACTCCAGCCATTTGCCTCCGGCCAAGCTATCAAGAAACAAAGTGAACGTAGCAATTTTCGCTATTAAAAGCAGCTTGTTGCTTAAGCCAAGACAGTATCCTAACTTGTTTCAAATTTATTTACAAGTTGTTTATCTCATGCAGCTTAAGGAACTTAGAGGTTCATTATTCTGCCCTGCCTCAGCCACATTTTAGGTGCTTTATTTTCAATTGTAACCACAGGTTCCTGTCTTGTGCTTTCATAATGCATTTCAAACCAAATAACCATCAACCTTCACATATGGGCTTTTGTTTTCCTCTAACACCTCCTCAGATTACTCAGCTTAATTCTTTCATACCAAAGATCCATTAGCATTCAGTCTTGTTTTATTTACTGCTTTCTCCTGGGTTTCACTCACTTAAGATGTCCCTTATGGTCCTTCAAACCTGAAGCTATACAGCACCGAGTACACGGTGCCTGTTTCCCCCGTGCTACAAATTCATCAGTGTGACTCAACTCCAAATAAGGATTAGAACAGCACTTGCATTAATTGTTAGTTATTTCTGACAGCCCTGGAGAATCTTCATATTAAGAAATGGTCTCTTGAAACCATTTTCAGCTTGCTCCATCATTGGATGGCAATGAAAGGTCAAAAATGGAAGACATAAGAGGCCACGCACTAGAAATATACATTTCAAAAGCTACAGAGGAGGCAAAGAAGATTTCACTCTACTGTTTTAACAGAAAATGCACAAAATGAAACTACCACAAACTGAGAAGATCTTGTTTCAAGTTAAAAAAAAATTAAAATATCCTCAAACTTGACTGCAGTATCTCTCCTATGACAAAAGACTAAGCAAACTCAGACTCTTTAGTCTGGAGAAGAGAAAGCTGAGAGGGGACCTTATTAATGTCTGTAAGTATCTGAGGGGTGGGTGTCAAGACGAAGGCGACAGGCTCTTTGGTGATGCCCAGTGACAGGACAAGGAACAAAGGGTACGAGCTGGAACACAGGAAGTTCTACCTCAGCACCATGAGGAGAAACTTCTTTCCTGTAAGGGTGACAGAGCCCTGGAGAAGGCTGCTCAGAGAGGTTGTGGAGTCTCCTTCTCTGGAGATGTTCAAGACCCATCTGAATGTGTTTCAGTATGGCCTGCCCTAGCTGATTCTGCTTTGGCAGGGGAGGTGGACTGGATGATCTCTGGAGGTCCCTTCCAACCCCTAACATTCTGTGATTCTGTTAACTTTAAATTAATTAGCACAGAACACAACATTCCTATAGTCCACTGCTAAGAGCAAAACCAGAAGATCGTTTACATTGCTTGTGAAACATTCCCCACCACACTGTTTTAAACCAGAAGATAAAATTAAATAGATGGATAGGTGGACAGACAGATAGATGGATATTAAAAGTATATTTTTGCCTAACAGCCTCAGGAAAAGCCTTCCTTTTGGGCTGATTATTCAGAAATTCCACCATATCTCCCACATTCCTGACCCATCAGATCCTGGGTAACATCAGAAAGAAACCACAATGTCTAAGCCAGGGCTCACCCCTAACAATTCAGAAACATGGAGCAAAGCAGCAGTACCTCCTTCCCAAACTTTGTTTTTGTGAACAGTCTTGACATGGTTCTTTATTGCTTTATTTCAGCCTGTTAGTCAGAAATATACTGGTTTTCTCTAAGTAAACAGACCAGCACTCTGCTAGAGTCTCAAGAAATAAAAGCAGCAGCTCAACATCAGTGCAGTAATAGAAGAAGAATAAATAAAAGCCATTGCAAAGTGGCTAAGATGAAGAAAAATGTTTCAGAAATAAATATTCATAATGGTTTATAAAGAAATATGCACATACAGTGCTTTAACCAATGTTATTAAAATACATGAACCCTGAATCATTGCTTTTGCTTAATGTCATATGAAATGTGGGTGTTCTCCTGTTTCTGTTTTAAATGCCAATGGCCATTGCCATCAGTAAACAAATGAAAGATAAAAACAGTCCACAGACTGTAGGGAAGAGTCAGAAACAGAGAGAAAAAGGTCTTTCAGCCATGTGAAAATGACTTCTTCGTGCCTTTATGGGCACTTTGCTTTTTCCTTGTCACAGAATCATAGAATCATGGAATGGTAAGGTTGGAAGGGACCTCAAAGCTCATCCAGTTCCAACCCCCTGCCATAGGCAGGGACACCTCCCACTAGCACAGGTCACTCAAGGCCTCATCCAGCCTGGCCTTGAACACCTCCAGGGAGGGAGCAGCCACAACCTCCCTGGGCAACCTGTTCCAGTGCCTCACCACCCTCACTGGAAAGAACTTCCTCCTAACATCCAGTTTAAATCTCCCCTCTTCCAGTTTAAACCCATTGCTCCTTGTCCTGTCATTGCAAGACCTTGTCAATAGTCCCTCCCCAGCATTCCTTGAGGCATACTCTTAAAGAGCAACATTCAGGACAGACAGCAAACCTGCAAGTAGCCAGGACACAACTGCAAATGGAGGAAGGGGAGGATGTGTATGTAGTGCCCAACTTTGTGCTCTTACATCATCTACCCAGATTTCCATCCATACCTGTGGAGACACATTCCATCAGGGAGTTACACTCCCATTTGTCCCCACAGAAGCAATCACAGAGTTCTAAATTCACAGAAAGGTAGAGGTTGGAAGGGACCTCTGGAGATTGTTGAGTCCAACCCCCCTGCCAAAGCAGCATTACCTCAGGCAGGGCACATGGGAACCCATCCAGATTGTTCTGGAAAGTCTCCAGGGAAGGAAACTCCACTACCACTCTGGACAGTCTGCTCCAGGGCTCTGTCACCCTTACAGGAAATAAGTTTTTTGCCCGTGTTGAGGTGGAAGTTCCTGTGTTCTAGTTTGTGAGGGTGACAGAGCCCTGGGGCAGGCTGCCCACAGAGGTTGTGGAGTCTCCTCCTCTGGAGATTTTCAAAATCTGCCTGGATGCATTCCTGTGTGAACTACCCTAGCTGATCCTACTGTGGCAGGGAGGTTGGACTCTATGATCTCTGGAGGTCCCTTCCAATCTTTAATGTTCTGTGATTCTGTATCCACTGCCCCTCGTCCTATCACAGGACACCACTGAAAAGAGCCTGGCCCCCTCTTCTTGACACCCACCCTTAAGGTATTTATAACATCAGTAAGATCTCCTCTCAGTCTTCTCTTTTCCAGACTAAACATTCCCAGGTCTCTCAATCTTCCCTCATAAGACAGATGTTCCAGTCCCTCCATCATCCTCATAGTTCTCTTTTGGACACTCTCTAGTATATCCCTGTGCTTCTTGAACTGGAGAGCCCAGAACTGGACACAATGCTCCAGATGTGGTCTCAGCAGGGCAGAGCAGAACAGGAAGAGAACCTCCCTTGACCTGATGACCACACTCTTTTTCATGGCACCCCAGGATGGAGTGGGGGCTCAGCAAGGCTAGCCTACCAAGTACAGCATCCATCCCCTTCTCCGAGTGTCAAGGACACTTCCTTAAGCCAGCCTCACTAGGAAGTTATGCAAATAAAGTCTGAAATGCTACATTCAGTTGCCAGTGTGCAAGATGTCCCTCCAGCCAGCTCCATCACACGAGAAAGCACACACCACCACATTATCTCTGAGCAGTGAGCCCTTCTGCATACAAACAGAGGACATACACATTTCCATATTTCTCCGCCTCTCATCCGCAGCATCTAGAAGCGCCAACTATCAAATTTGTGTCACAAGTAAACTTCCTAACTCAGCTTCTTTGTGTTGCAACTATTCTATTGTGGACATAACATCTCCAACCATCTTCTCCTGCTAAGAGCGCTGCTAGAGGACAGCAACCCAAAGGCTCACCAGTAGAGATTGTCTTGAACGTGCTACCCAGCTATGTCGCTTTCTCCCCTACCTCTCAGCACTTCACTGAACACAAAGCTCAGTTTCATGTCTCTCTTTTGATGAAAAAACAGGGGAACAAAGACCTTTGTAACACCTATACCACCTACTGAGATTATTTTCACCTCAGGATTACAGCTCCTGTCACAGCTGCATGCTATCAAAACTAAAAGACTACCCCAGGAGAAGCCAGTCCCTGCTACAGCATCCACAAAGCCAGGCAACTAGCTCCTGAGAAGGCTGTGAATGACAACAGAACCCTCTGTCTTCAGCAACGAACACAGATCTCCTCTCCCTTCCCAAATTACAGCCATTTCACATGCAAACAGAGTCTCAGAAGAAAACTCTTGTCAAGCTGAAACTGCTGCAAGACAAGAAAAAGGTGGTTCAGCTCCGAGGACATGCTCTGCTGTGCTCTAATGAGCACTGAAGCCTGAAAGAGTGGAAACTAGTGAGACAGAGGCTTTAAAATACCTCACTGTTGCCTTCACTTCTATTTCCTCTCCTACTGACCAGAGGCTGATAGGAGATTTTGTTATTGTTAAAAGATACAAATAAGACAGTCAAAGTAGCTCAGAGTCCAATCAATACCTTAAATTGTGGCCACAAATAACAATTCCGGTCACAATTTCCCACCCTGCATAATGAGCTTTAAGGTCATCTGGCTTTGTTCTGTGTAGATACTTTTTTTTTTTTCCTATCACACTGATAACTCATTTAACCCTTAAAGAACAGCCTGACCTGAACTTCCAGTAAGTGAAAATGAGTGTATGTATCTGTGCAAACCCTCCAAGACTGTTTGGTACTTAAATGCCTCTCTAAGCGTCCAAGAGGTCCAAATTGTCACCCAGCCCCCATAAGCACGTGACACATTCCCACTCTGTACTACAAGGTACACAAAGAACTGCTAAATTCTTGATAACCATGAGCAACCTGATGTGAGAGTTTCCATCTAAGCTCTGCTAGGCACTAAGACTGTCCATAACCAGTTACAGGACCAAAACACAAAGACAATACACACAATGGAGGCCAACAAGAGAACACAGATCCCATGAGCAAGATTCCTCCTTTTGCAGATGAGAGATGTCTTGCCCTTCAAAACTCATGTCAAAGGGAACAAGAAGGTGAGACTGTACATTTCCACTCCTTTAAAAGAAAGGACTGAGCTGTGCAGAGCCCCAATTCCACCAGAGCATGAACTCCCAAGCAAGCTGATGTAGCTCAGCCAACCTGGAGTCACATCTAGCAGTTTCTCTTGGTCATCTCACACAGATGTGGCATTAGCAACCATGGCTGTTCTCTGACAGCTGTCAGACCTCACTTTAAGCAGGGAATAGTTCTCCCATCCTGTATTTCAAGATTTAAGGTAACTTTTCTGGGAAATGAGAGTGAATTCCACAATCACCAAAAGCCTGCACTGCAGGAGGCATGTTCTGAGAGTACTTCTCATGAATGAGGAGAGTTTTGCATTTAGTCCCTGCTCTACCTGAATTGAAACAGAAATACTAATTCTATTCCAATCTTTCTGCAGACCCATTTGAGGTCCACTACATAACTTTCCATTGCAGCCAAGAACTGAAGATCCCACAATGTTGACAATTACCCAGATCTTTGACTCTAGGGGCATGTGCAATCTCCCCCTACCTTTAGAGCTACCTAAATACACTATGCTGACTTAGAGAAGGCCTGACTCTGTATTAGAGATGTTGAAAAGACTCACAAAATAGTTCAACTACTTTTTCACTTGCTCTTAGCTTCAGGAAGTTTACTGTTTTCACAGTGGAAGGAAATGAGCCAAAGCAAATGAGATCACCTGGCAGCATCCTATTTCTTCCTTCCTTCCTTCCCTAGGAAACAACATACATCCTGGTGAATGTGCCATCTATTCATTACCAAGAGTGATTGAAGTAAAACTCGTTTCACACCGTGATCTCCCTTTCACATAACCCTAAACCAGCACCTAAATGACTTTGCATCTCTTCAGCCTAAAGCGTTGGAATGAAAATTCAGTGAAGAAGCACCTTCAAACGGGACTTAACCTGCTACACCGAGTCGGTGCCGTGACTTTGCTCGTTTCAGAAGGCGAGAAGCACCTGCCCCGCATTTCGGCCGGCGGTGGCTGCGGCTGACGCTAACCCATCACTTACCGGCAGCGGCAGACACCGCTCCCCCGTACCCAGCCGCCGCGACGCCATTCCCACACGGCTTCGCAAACCCGCTCGCCCGCAGCCAGGTCTCAGGGCAGGATTCGCACACCGGCCCGGCGTGAGGCGGGGAGGACACAGGGAAACGCCGCACCCACCCGTGGGGCTGAGGCCGCCGAGCAGCGAGCTGGGACGCGCGGAGCCGGCAGGCGACGGAACCGCCGAGGCGTGGGGCGGCCCTGCCCTCTGCGGGGGCCGGGAGGTACTGCCCCTCCGCCTCAGGTGCTGCCTGGCTCAGGTGCTGCCCGTTCGCCTCAGGTGCTGCCTGGCTCAGGTGCTGCCCGTTACGCCTCAGGTGCTGCCTGGCTCAGGTGCTGCCCGTTACGCCTCAGGTGCTGCCTGGCTCAGGTGCTGCCCGTTACGCCTCAGGTGCTGCCTGGCTCAGGTGCTGCCCGTTACGCCTCAGGTGCTGCCTGGCTCAGGTGCTGCCCGTTACGCCTCAGGTGCTGCCTGGCTCAGGTGCTGCCCGTTACGCCTCAGGTGCTGCCTGGCTCAGGTGCTGCCCGTTACGCCTCAGGTGCTGCCTGGCTCAGGTGCTGCCCGTTACGCCTCAGGTGCTGCCTGGCTCAGGTGCTGCCTGGCTCAGGTACTGCCCATCTGCCTCAAGTACTGCCTGGCTCAGGTGCTGCCTGGCTCAGGTGCTGCCCGTCCGCCTCAGGTACTGCCCGACTCAGGTACTGCCCGTCCGCCTCAGGCGCTGCCCATCCGCTTCAGGTGCTGCCCGGCTCAGGTACTGCCCATCAGCCTCAGGTGCTGCCCGACTGCCTCAGGTGCTGCCTGCCTCAGGTACCGCCCGTCTGCCTCAGGTACTACCCAGCTCAGGTACTGCCTGGCTCAGGCGGTGCCCATCTGCCTCAGGTACTGCCTGACTCAGGTGGTGCCAGTCTGCCTCAGGTGCTGCCTGGCTCAGGTACCGCCCGTCTGCCTCAGGTACTGCCCGGCTCAGGTACTGCCCGGCTCAGGTACTGCCCATCCACCTCAGGTACTGCCTGACTCAGGTGGTGCCAGTCTGCCTCAGGTGCTGCCTGGCTCAGGTATTGCCTGTCCGCCTCAGGTGCTGCTTGGCTCAGGCGGTGCCCATCCACCTCAGGTACTGCCTGACTCGGGTGACACTTGCCCACCTCAGGTGCTGCCTGGCTCAGGTACTGCCCATCGGCCCCAGGTACTGCCTGGTTCAGGTGCTGCCCATCTGCCTCAGATACTGCCTGCCTCAGGTACTGCCCGCCTGCCTCAGGTACTGCCCATCTGCCTCAGGTACTGCCCGCCTGCCTCAGGTACTGCCCATCAGCCTCAGGTGCCGCCCATCCACCTCAGGTATTGCCTTGCCTGCCTCAGATATTACAGAATCACAGAATATTAGAGGTTGGAAGGGACCTACAGAGATCATCAAGACCAATCTCCCTGCCAAGCAGAATCCCCTAGGGTAGTCTGCACAGGAATGCACCCACAGGTGGGTTTGGAAAGTCTTCAGAGAAGGAGACTCCACAACCTCTATGGGCAGCCTGCTCCAGGGCTCTGTCACCTTCACTGTAATGAAGTTTCTCCTCATGCTGAGGTGAAACCTTCTCTGTTCCAGTTTGTAGCTGTTGCTCCTTGGCTTATTGCTGCTGACCACCAAAAAGAGATTGGCCCCAGCCACTTGACATCCACCTCTCAGATAATTTTTACACATTGATGAGATCTCCTCTTATTCTTCTATTCTCCAGACTAAACAGCCCCAGGTTTCTCAGTCTCAATTTGCAGGGGAGATGCTCAATTCCCCCAGTCATCCTCGTGGCTCTGCACTGGACTCTATCCAGCAGGTCCTGTCTCTCTTGAACTGGGGAGCCCAAAATTGGACAGTACTCCAAGTATGGTCTCACTATTGCCTGCCTCAGGCACTGCTCCTGTGCACAGCCCTTGGGTTGTGAACAGTGGCAGGAGTAGGAAACCTGTCGGTACAAGCACCATCCAGTCAGCAGCCCTACTCTGCCATAGCAAATTTTTATCAGGGTGGGTCTAATAAAAAGTGTAATTGTGTGCTATAACATCATAAAATCACTGAGTGGTGCCAATTAGGAAGGGACTTCTAGAGATACAATCATAGAATCATTAAGTTTGGAAAAGAGCTCTAAGATTGAGTGCAACCTTCTACTCAACATCTCCATGACCTAAAGTGCCATATTTGTTTGTTTCTTGAACACCTCCAGGTATGGTGTTTCCACCACCTCCCTTGGCAGATCACAGTTCCTTGAAAGGAAGCAGAAGCAAAACCAAGCACATCTTAGCTGTTCACCCAACCAGCAAGCATGTCCCAGCTCTCTGCCCCACGGTCGCCCCACACACAGCAATGTGGCTGCAAAAATCATCACCCAGGGCTGCTCCCCAGGCCGTCTCCCACCCTCACTGCCAGCCCCATGAACCCTCCTGCCATGCAACCTCTATGCCTGGCTACAATCAACCCAGTGTCCCCTGTCCCACATCCCCTGCCACTACTTTGTCCCTTCCTGATCCATACTTACTGGTAGGAGCGTTTTCCATCTGCCCCACTGGTAGATCATTGTCAGCGAGGACAGAACTACTCTGCCCTTGCAGCCTGGGGAGCTGTTTGGTGGGACAAAGTAGACCACACCCACCACAGCACTGGGGGCTACAGGCAAAGAATGCTCTGAAATGACATTTAAACCATAGGTGTGGCAGCATCTGAGTCCCGGATCTGCTGCCTCTCCCCATAGCCACAGCCTGATTGCCCTCTAAAGTTCAATCTCTTTAAGGTATCACACCCTCAGGGACATTGATTTGAGCCCCAATGCTGACATAGTACCAGGAGCAGCTGACCGCAGTGCTATCTCCCCTGGAGCTTGCCATGGCATTGTCAGGAAAACCCAATAGGTGGCTGAGGTAAGTGTATGGATAGAAATTTGTTTACGTTCAGCCTTGGTGTGATGGAGTGGATGCTCATTGAAAGAAGCATTTCAAGGACCTGGAGGGCTCCTGTTATTGAATCCTCAGTGCTGTGACTCAGTGTGTGGCAAGGGCTGTAAATCGTCTGAGAGTTGTTTTCATTCCTAGATGCTCTTAACACACAGCAGCAGTGAAAGGAAATGTCTCCATCTTTTCCTCTGCAGCTAGAGCTGACTTCTATCAGCTAAGCTTTGTGGTCTCTAAGTTAAGTTACTACCTAGCAATCTAATAGGAAGAGTGAAGGCCAGAAAAGCAGCTTTAGTACAGAAAAACATGAAACAATTGATCTGCTCTGTAAGGGAGTCATCAGAGGGATATGTTCTTTTTAGCATCTCAGTTGAGAGGGGCTCTCACACCAGCAGTTACAGATCTCTTGCTGATCAGCTTCAGCTGCAGATCAGCTTCAAGGTCCCCATCCTCACAGGAGAGTACAGGTGAACCAGGTTAATGGGCCAGTCATCATTCCATCTGTCTCTTCCTCTCCCTCCTTCCTAAGGATGCTACCTACCTACAACCAACAAAGGCAGTCAAGTTTCTTGAGCCCAGTGTAGATTCCTGGGGAAGGTGGTCAAGGTATGTACAAGATAATGCCTTGCACTGAGTGAGACCTCTTGATAAAGAGGGTTGTTAGGTGAAGAGAATTCCACTTCCAGGTGGAGATATCTAACAGTCACACCAATGCTATCATTTGCTTACTAGCTGGGGTAGAAAGTAACTTGAACCAATCCAACAGCAAAGTCAGCAATGGGCTGCACAGCTACAGAAACCACAGTACTGTTGCTGGAGAACATTTGCCTGTCACAGTTGGGTTTTCTGTCACTTCAGAATGGCAAAGGGCAACTCAATCGTGTCACTGCGGTGCTGTTGCCTCCCTGCATGTCTCCTGCTGTTCCTGGCTTTTTTTTGTCTCTTCCATTCGGAAGCCTCAAGGTTACTATGGAAACAGGCAATGGAATTCCTGTAGATCCGTGAGCCCCACCCATACATGCCATACAAAGTGAGCTCATATTACTGGTGTGATCTACATCTGGTGGAGCACATCTGTGTGGAAGGAAGCTGTACAGCAGGGCAGAGGTGGGGATACTTGCAGAAGGAGACTTTACTGTGTGTCACCCCAAAGGGGATATTTAGGAGCGGGGCCAAATGCTCTGAGGGGCAGAAGACTTCTTATTTCTTCTGCCGCTGCTGAGACGCAGAGTCAGCAACTTTCCCACAGCCACAGAAGGCAACAAGATATCGGGCTCAGGGGACAAGTATTTTGGGCACAGCGCAGCCACGTTCCTACCCCATGCTGTGGCAGTGAGCTTCAGCATCACTGGAGTGGCATGGGAAGAATTTTGTGGTTTGTGGCATGAGGACATGGGGTCTATTTCATTTACATTTGCCTTACTCTTGAAAACTTGTTGACTTTTCTTGTCAAAAGGGTAGACCTCAGTAATAAAGTAATTGCAGGACACATCTGCAGACACTTCTGTAACGTTGGTAACCTAAAACTGGAGTGGATGATGAGCAAAGGCCAAGAGATCTGGGGCTGTTTAGTCTAGAAAAAGGAAGACTGAGAGATCTTATTGTCTAAAAGTAGCTGAAGGGTGGCTGTCAAGAAGGTGGTGCTGGGCTCTTTTCAATGGTGTCCTGTGACAGGACAACCAGCAAGGGACACAAACTGGAACACAGCAAGTTTCACTTCCACAGGGACACAAACTTCTTTCCTGTAAGGGTGACAGAGCCCTTGCACAGGCTGCCCAGAGAGGTCATGGAGTCTCCTTCTCTAAAGATTTCCAAAATCTCTCTGGACATGTCTCTTTTGCCTGCCCCAGGTGACTCGGCTTTGGCAGACAGGTTGGACTTGATCTCTGAAGGTCCCTCCCAATCCTTAACATTCTATGACTAAGGGATGATCTCATTCATGTTTGTAAATATGTAAGGGGTGAGTGCCAGGAGGATGGAGTCAGCCTCTTCTCAGTGATGCCCAGTGACACAACAATGGGCAATGGGTGGAAGCTGAAGGATAGGAGGTTCCATGTGAACCTGAGGAAGAATTTTTTCCCTGTGAGGGTGACAGAGCACTGGAACAGGCTGCCCAGGGAGGTTGTGGAGTCTCCTTCTCTGGAGATATTCAAGAACTCTCTGGACGCATTCCTGTGTGATCTGCTCTAGGTGATCCTGCTCTGGTGGGGGGCTGGACCAGATGAGCTTTTAAGGTCCCTTCCAGCCCCTGACATTCTATGATTCTATGACAGCAAGCAGCAGGCAAAAGCACTGCGCCTGTTAAATCATTACATCTGTCCTGCACCATTTTGTTTATTCAGGTGGACTTGGATAACAAATTGCATCAATGTTTTGAGTGATACAAAAATTCAGCAATGAGAACAAACGGCATAAACCCAGAACTGTTTGAGTTCAGAAGATACACAATTAGGGGAAGAATTTAATCTACTTAGTCCAAAACCTTTCAACAAATAATTGATTGGCTTTGTCTGCCCAAGTTTTTGACTGGCCAGTCTGAGATCTTACAAAGAACTTGCTCTTCAGAAGACAGCAGCTTGGTAATTTTGTCGAGTGTCTCCAGTTGGACACCTCTGGTAGACAGTAGTATGGTAATGCAACTGGGTGCTGGCACTTATTTATAGCCCTCATTTTTTAAATCCTGAAACATTTCTACCCTCTATTAGTCAATTTTAACATGTAAAGGCACTTGTGTGTAAATAATTTATACATGACAGTGTGGTCTTTTCTCATGTGCCCTTTGCCTACTTTCTTTCCTTCTTCATGACTCAGAGGATAAGTAGAGATGAAAAGATTAACTACCTTTCTTGCAAAGTAATAGGCTGAAAAAGCATTGCGTCTCCCTCATTTCCATATAGAAACAGAACTTTGAGGTGTAGGAAGCTGGATGGGAACCATAACAACTTTTGATAACACGAGCCAAGGCTAGTGTTATTAGTTTAGCTAGAATGAGAGCACAAACATGTAGAGTCATGACCATTTGTACTGCATATCACAGCTGGTAGAGCTAAGGTCTGCTGGTAAGAGGTTTCTGCAGCTAGAAAATACTTCACCTAATGTTGCCATGACCCAAACACAAGGGAACCCTGGGCAGCAGGAAGGTCATGCTAGATTCAAAAATTCCATTGGAGGAAATGAAGAACTGACCCCAAATGGCTAATCAGTTCAGTTTACCTGATTCAAGGAGTGCTGTACAAAAACTCATCATAGAATGGTAAGGTTGGAAGGAGACCTCAAGGATCATCTAGTTCCAGTATCTGAAGGGGGCCTACAGGAAGGCTGGGGAGGGACTATTGACAAGGTCTTGTAATGACAGGACAAGGGGCAATGGGTTTGAACTGGCAGAGGGAAGATTTAGACTGGATGGCAGGAGGAAGTTCTTTACAGTGAGGGTGGTGAGGCACTGGCACAGGTTGCCCAGGGAGGTTGTGGCTGCTCCTTTCCTGGAGGTGTTCAAGGCCAGGTTGGACGAGGCCTTGAGTGACCTATGCTAGCAGGAGGTGTCCCTGCCTATGGCAGGGGGTTGGAACTAGATGATCCTTGAGGTCTCCTTCCAACCTTACCATTCTATGATTCCACCAACTAAATTTAGAAAACTGTGACACTGGAGCCCCAAAACACTACAGGCAAACACCAGAGCACTCCAAGATACAAAAAAAGTTGTGGTGGGGTCAGTTGTTTCACCAAACATCTCCAGTCCTGACAGAGTTTGTCCAGATGAAAGAATGACCTCTACTACTTGAATTTGAGTGTTTTAAGCATCAACAAAGCTAAAGAATAAATATCACACATCTATCTGTCCCTTTGCTTTAGGCACCACTTGTCTAAATCCAGGTGAAGACAGAATAACCTGGAAGTTTCTGCAGAGAAAGCAGGGGAGGTTTCTAAGTTTGCTGTCAAACCCGAGGTGCCTTCCAGACCAAGAATAATTTTCCTTTGTGTGCTCATCCCCTGTCTAATAACAATACTCTCAAAAACCCACAATTCATTATATGCACTGCCACAAAACAGCTCCTGCCAGGTTATTTTGCAAACATTAGGTATGCATTCTAGCCATGGGCTAGCTTTCCACTGGGAGAAATGGAAACATCTGCACTCTGTCTACAGCAAGACATTCAGACTCACAGCTGATTTCACAGTTTACCTTGAAAACACTTCACAGTTCTTTATTCTTGCCCTCCTAGCTTCATCTTTTACATTTGTCAATGCCTGCCAGAAGATGCTTAAGGAGCAGTGCGAGATTCTTTCCAGACCTTGAATCTTCAGAGACTGTGTTGATCAGCATCCCCCAGGTGCACTGCAAGAGGTAGGATGTAAATAGCCATTGTGACTCAGAGCAGAAGGTGCAGCTTCTGACACAACAGCAAGGACCACACAGCCAGCCATGCTGGTGAGCAAACATCAGGCCAGCTGTCAGTCTTCAGCATCCAACAGCATCAGATCTGTCACTTGATGGTCAGCTGAATATGAGCCAGTGTGAGCTCAGGTGGCCGAGGCCAGTGGCATCCTGGCCTGTACCAGAAACAATGTGGTCAGAAGGTCTAGGGATGAGACTGTTCCCTTTGGTATTGCTGAGGCCACACCTTGAACATTGGGTCCAGTTTTGGGGCCCTCACCACAAGGACACTGAGGTGCTGGAGCACAGCGGAAGAAAAGCAACAAAGCTGGTGAATGGCCTTGAACACAAGTTTTAGGAGGAACAACTGAGGCAACTGGGAATGTTTCACCTTCAGAAGAGGAGGCTGGCAGGAGACATAATCACCCTCTACAACTCACTGAAAGGTTACAGTGAGGTGGGGGCTGCTCCCAAGCAACAGGACAAGAGGAAATGGCCTCAAGTTGTGCCAGGGGAGGTTCAGGTTGGATGTTAGGAAGAATTTCTTCACAGAACAGGCTGTCCAGGGAAGCAGAGTCACCATCCCTGGAGGTATTTAAGAGAGACATGGATGTGGTGCTGAGGGACATGGTTTAGTGCTAGTGGCTCACCTCTAGGTGAGCAGTTGGACTCTCTTTCCAGCCTCAACAGTTTTAGATCTTTCTATCCAAGTAATCTGAGAGTTTATCTTAAATTTAGTATCCAGGGCATCTGCTAGCAAGGAACTCTAGTTTGGCAAATCAGTCCATAACACATTGTCTTCTTTTCCAGAGGTCTTGTGCAGGAGGGGCAGTGAGCAACTTCCAAATTCTTGTCATCAGCACAATGTGGGCACTGGAGGGCTGAAATTAAGTATTAGGAAGATGCAGGACATCCAGCTCACCAGGAGTTTAGGTGACAAGACTATACCCCAACCCAAAACATCTGCTTGAACACCATTTTCAGCTGTGACCATGACTAAGTTTCTAAGATGAAAAGAATAACTACACAAGTGTTCCTCACTGCAAAAACATGGGGTAATGTGGATATCAGATGGTCTATGTGAAGCCAGAGGGGCAAAAAAGATAACTACAGAATTTTAAGTAGATCTCTACATATTCTTTGGACTAGACTCCTGCTTTCTGAGGTAGAACAAATATAACAGATTGTTTTCTTTAATAAACAGGTCACTACACCACTTTTTTTTTTCTCCAAAAGGTTAAAACAGGCTTTATTTTAACATACAAATCATATATGTGTACAAGGCAAAAATGCACCCCTGTAGTGGTAGCCATATGGGGTCTCCACACAGTATATGTAGCTACTTGTGCCACAGCAGTCCTGAGATATGGGAAAAAAAGCCCTAAAGATCTTTTTTTAAGAAGGCAAAAATATCTCTTTTGAATCACTCTTGCTCTAATCACCTCCATTTGGGAGTTAAGAAAAACATTAACAGTTTTAAGCCAAGAAAGCAAAATTATCTAAGTGCCACACACCCAAGATATTTGTCTAATTCTCTGCTATCATCTGGGTAGAACCCAGATGACAGCAAGAACACTTGGGGAAGAGATCAAGAGATGGAAAAAACACAAGGTTAATTAAATAATACTGCAAAGCATCCAGAAGAGCAAAATGGTTTTGATACCTCCACCTACTATCGTCATCATCAATTGTGGTCAATGTGCCAAGCCTACACGTCCTATGAACTTGAACAAAACAAATTAAACAGAAAACTCCTCTACACTGTGTGTTAAATTAGTAAAAAAATTAACTTACTTTGCTGTCACTCACCATGAAGTAATGCAGAAATATTTTTAAAAGCAGTAGAACTGCAGACATTTAAAATCCTGTCCTTAAAGGCAGCTCAAACACCTTCATTTTGCTGCAGGATTTTATTAATTGAGTAAAAAAAAAAAGACTGAAGATAGGGAAAAGGTATACATAAGGGTGGGTTTTTTTTTTTTTTATTTTCAGTTTTCCAACATACAAAAATAAGTTACACTATATATTATGGCTTTCTCATTAAGCAGAAGAGTGCCATCATAGATTTAAACACTAGATGTTGTAAATAATTCACCATCTTCTCAGACTTTCCTTGTTGAGTTTTAAATGATTGTGTAAAAACAAACAATCAAGGAGTAGCAGGAAAATTAAGAAGCCTCCAGAACAATGCAAGTAGTAAAAAAAAAAAAAGTTTTTCAGAACATTATAACTTAAGACTTTAAAAAAAAAAAAAAATAATTTGAAGCTTTTATTTAAATCTTTTGCTACAAATAAAGGCCAAGTCCCACAAACTTCAGCAGTCAGGACTTTGTGCTGAGCCTCATTTGAGAACAGTATTCAGACCATTACACACCTGAAGCAATGAGTTCTCTTTAATATTTGTTATGTTAATAACACAACTAAGATACTACTTAGATTTGGTATGTAGCTATCTCCAAAAGGCTACAGTTAGGCTAAAGAGACAAGATGTAAAACTACAACACAAATGCTCAAAGTGTTTTCCACTAAGAATTAAAGAGAGAAGTGCACAAAAGGTGCTCAAAGCCTGAAAGACGACGCTTACAATTCTGTGTTATTAAAGGCTGAGTATATACTTACATTTTGAAGTCTAGAGTTGCATTCATGTTGGACAAGCTATGACAAACAGCTTGTATGTTAAAAGAATTCTAGTTTCATAACTGAAGCTGTAACAAAGATCTCCTTGTGCAGCTGAAGTTGCATTTGAAACAAAGTTCACAGCAGACAAGGACAAATTTCAAACAAGGGAACAAAGTAAGAAAGATCATGGCACTGAACTTGGAGATATTTTCAAGCTCTGGTTTTACTCAGGACAGAAGAGTTGTCAGTTGAATAAAGTCAACTGAATGCTGTACTTCCTAACTCTTTTGAATCAAGAGTCCACATTCTCCAGAAGAGCAGCTTTCTCTCCCTTTTTTCTCCAAGACAAGTATCTGAAAGGCAAGCTATAGTGATTGTTTCTGACAGCAGTAAGAAAGCAGGAGATAGAAAAAGCAGGTGTATCAAAAAACTCTTCTAGGAAAGGCCTCTGTCCTGGCTGGATTTTGTCTACAAAAAGGCACTTCACATATTGCTAAAAAACCTCTGATAGTGTACTTATTCTTTAAGTTTTTCCCAGTAGAAGGATGTATTTCAAGGGGGTTAGCATGAGCATACAAATGCTTTTATACAGTGCTCCAAATTTTATAATTACATGTACTATCTTACACCATTACTTTGGAATAAGATTCATGTCCAAACTAATAGCAGGTCTTCATAGAACACTTGAGTGGTGGAGGACGATCTGTCACAAGCAACATACCACCTGTAGGGAGGTGGTCAGGGTAAGAGACAAACAGCAGCAGAAACTTTTCAAAAGTGAGTCCTCAGCCTTTTGTTTTCTTCTCGCAGTCTCTCAATTTCAGCTACTAAGCTTTCATTTACAGAGTATCTTTCAAGCAAAGCATGCATTTCATTCTGGAGAAAAGGAAAAAAAGATACTCAATCAGTAGCTAATTATTCCAGTTTTATCCTATCTATTTTCATATCTCTTTCTGAAAATTAAATAACCTAGGTAATACTGGTTTTAAAAAAAACTCTTTTGATATGAAAACTAAGATCAGGGATTTTTTTTATGCTGACATACAGCATTTTGATCATTAATACATTAGTGAATATTTTATCAAAAGATAAGTTTGCACTTCTTCAGCATGAGAATCTACTAATGCAAGTTCCATTAAAATGTTCAGCACTCAGACGAGGTCTTTTTAATGCAGATCAAAAGAACAAAGATTCATAAAAAGGTGAAATGAAACACAGGACACTGCACACTATACATCCAGGATCTGTAAGTGAATCTTTTTACTTCAATTCCATCTATCTCCTCCTTACCCCAACTCTTGGTCCTTCCCAAAAAACAGATGAATGTTTCCTTTTTGTCTTTTTTTAACACCAGAAACATGGAATTCGTGATTACAGAATCAGAATGCCAGGTTGGAAGACACCCCAGGGATGATCTGGTCCAATCTTTCCAGGTGCTGGCCCAGCAGCCTGCCAAGCTGAGCAATACACTACTTCAACACCTACCCAATGCATGTGATACCTTTATTTATCCAGCACAAAACAGTTCAACAGGTTCCAAGTCATAGTTACCCCCTCCTTCACACCTAATCCTCTCTCTTGCTCTTAAAACTGAAGAGCCAATTTTGCTTAAGAGAAGTTGGCAACACCTTGGTACTACTGAAAACAAACAACTCTGTTTCCCATCAAATTCTTTGTACATACCAGCTGCATATGGAACTGCTTGATCATCTCCACTTGCAAATTCACAATATCCCGATGGCAGGCTTCTCTGGGGGCACAATTGCAGAAGGACAATGCTTAGGTTTATTTAGGAAGCAGCAATTCTCTTCAACCCTCAGCACCCACAACTCCACACCTCCGTGGTGTCACAAAACATGAATCTAAAAACCCTTAAGCCATGAAATGTACTCCTCTATTACTTTTTTTCTGGAATACTTTTATGATGGCATTGACTTTTGCAAGCATAATTATTGCAATATACAGAAATACTCAGGATGATTTCTGTTTAGAGACACAAATACACACATGGTAACATCAACCTGTTTTTTCACTTGCCAGCTGTAAACTTATTTCTACCATTCAATGCTGATTTTTCAATCCCTCAATTACAAGAGCCACAGAGAAGGATATTTATCTGTAGCTGAAGATCCAGCTTTTCGGTATATCACTTGGAGCACTCTTTTCTGTGAGGGCCCAGAACATCAACTGTGATACATGAAAGATCTCCAAGACCTCAGAATGCTCCAGATTCATCTACATTAAGTCACAGCAGCACTGAACTGACAAATTCATGTCACAGCTATTCCACACCACAAGAACCAACCTAGGAAATACACTCTGGACATTACATCAATGCAAGCATCCAGATGCTGAGGAAGAACAACAGCAGCTCGCAAAGATGCAGGCAAAGCTCATCTGCTCTTCCTGGACTGCACAGTGCAGTCATCTGAAACCAGGAACTGTGCTATGGGTACCAATGGCCTGAGCAAGCAAGGCTCAAGTACACACACACACACAGATCTTATTTCATTCTCCTTTCCAAAAGCACAGGACAAATCCAAAGGGAATGTGTTCTTCACCTTCCATTTCCACCAGTTTCTATGCTTGAGAACTCCTGAAGGCAAATTACATTGAGCATAGATGCCAGCTCTCAGCTTTAGAAACCCAAAGATGTAGGTTGCCTTCCAAAGGCCAAAAGCTGAAGAAACAAATAACTGTTTTGGAACCAAATGAGTTGCATATTCCTCCTGGTCCTTTTCATCTTAAACATGTGTTGGGAAGTGATCTCCTAGATACAACTTTATTACAACTGCTCCATCTCCTGCAAACTTCACTCAAAATCCATGCTGATTTGACTAAGTCCTTTCCTGACAGCAGGTTAGGTATCCACAAGCACAAAGCCATCTGACACCAACCTTTACTTACAGCACAGACAGTCATGTAAAGCCTCACCAGTAGAAACACACACTATGTAACCTTCTATGTGCCATGCTAACAACAATCAAAGCACACACAAGTCAACTACTTAAATCAAATTCTCCACAACATCAGGAGAAATTTCTCCTGTTGAGACAAAGGACGAGCAGGAAGGGAAAGAAGTGCAAGACTCTGAAAGCAGTTGATTGTAATGCAGATAAATTTACCATCCAAAAAGCATTCAAACACTGACTCTGAAAACAAATTAGTAAAGCCCCTAGAGATATAGTTCTGATGACTAATTAGACTGATCACACAAAAGTTTCCTACCTAGATTT
This sequence comes from Ramphastos sulfuratus, assembly GCA_013399055.1. NCBI lineage: Eukaryota > Metazoa > Chordata > Aves > Piciformes > Ramphastidae > Ramphastos > Ramphastos sulfuratus. Next base: position 89,422 of record WBNM01013101.1, on the reverse strand, counting down.
CCAAGACTTGGGCTATTAGTGGTGTCATTTTCTAACACAAGTAGAAATTCATTAAAGCAGGAACTACAATTAAGAAAATATGCAACTGAAAACAAAAATGTTCCAGTACCTGAAGTCATCCAAGGTTTCCTGTATCATATTTTGAATGAAGCTGATTTGGAGTGATGTCAGAGGTGCATTTGGTCTGCTGCTCCCAATGTTCTCTGCTATTTTTTCTGACAACGAGCAGGCAACTGCAGCAGTGCCAGGTGTTGTTCTCTTTGGACCTTCACAATTTAAATAAATAAATGTCACAAAGCTTGGCAAGATTTGATCTCAAATCTTAACTAGTAAAAACATACTAATCTTAGAATGAGGCTTCTCAGAGGCAATTAGAGATGATCTAAGAAGGCTAACTGGATTTACAGAAGAATCAAGATTGGATGTTCTAATTCTAAAGCAAATTTATCAGATTTCCTATCAGTTCACAATCAACTACACCTAAATCTGAGCCAAACCCATCAACTTACTTGAGGTAGTACCATTTACTGGTAGGTCATATGGAGGATGGGCCTGAGCATTCTTCATTAGTCTCTCATTTGTATCAGGAACCTTTACAGCAGATGATGATGGTGGATGATTTAAAACTACAGATTCCACATTTGATGAGCTTGATTTTGAAAACTGACCAAAAAAATTAAAAAGAAAAAAGGACAAACTTTGAAAAAAAAAAAGAGAACTCTACTTCTTTCAATTATCTAATTGCATTTGAAGACAATAGTTTCCAGGAATGCACTTGCCTAAACCCAGAAGTGTTAGGATCTACTCATTTTCTAGCAAGACACCTCAAAAACTGATTGCTAAAATATTCAAAATTGTCTCAAGTGAGCATACAGAAAAGAGCAAAAGGCAGGGGCCTGTCTATTTCCACATCAAACACAATCATAGAATCATGGTTTGGTTGGAAGGGACCTTACAGATCATCCAGTTCCAACCCCACTGGAATGGGCAAGGAGACCTTCCACTAGCCCAGGTTGCTTAAGGCCTCATCCAACCTGGCCTTGAACATTTCCAGGGAGGGGGCATCCACTCCCTCCCTGGGCAACCTGTGCCAGTGTCTCACCACCCTCACTGCAAAGAACTTCTTCCTACTCTCCAGTTTAAAATCTCTGCTCTTCCAGCTTCAATCCATTCCCCCTCATCCTATCACTACAAGCCCTTCTCTGAAGTCCCTCCCCAGCTTTTTTGTAGTTTGATTACTGGAAGAAAAAATCCTCAAGCAATTTTAATGTAACAGTCCTCACCTGGAGGTCAAGTTATAAACATAATTCCTAACAAACTCAGCCTTCTCAAAAGCAATACAAAAGGAGGTGGGGTCTCAGCAGCAGAATGCCAAAGATATTTCAGGAAGGAAGTAGAGGAAGGAGAACAGGAAGAGGGTAAGATTCATCTAATAAATGACAAACAATCATAATGGTGCAGCCAACTAATGATCATTCTTGATTCACTAGAAAAGATTCTTTAGGCTAGTCCAGGTTCAGTGTGTGTAAACTTCTCTAACTTCAAACAAGACCTACATTTCATCTCGGATTGATGGAGGCCAACACACTTAAACTGAAAAGCATTTCACAGATTTGTGTCAGAGTTGCAGAATAATATCAGTTGAGATGCTCTGAAGGGTTTTTCCTTCAAGTAGCAGCATTCTTTCAAGATTCTAAACAGAGCACTCACAACAAGAGTTAGCAAGAGTATACCTGCTTTAAGGCTTCTTTAGATTCTTGCTTTCCAAGATTTATTTTCTTAGTGTCAACCTCTGGATGTTGTTGTTGTTCTTTAACTGGAGATCCCACAGGTGCATTACCTAAGGGGCTGGACCTTACCCCTTGTGCACTGCTGCCCACTGGTGGCTTTTTTACTGGAAGGACAGTAGGAAGCTGTGGGAAAAAATCAAAACCCAAAACACAGGACTGAATATCCAGACCTAAAATGAAAAGGGAAAGGTGAAACACACAGATGAAAATAACAACTCTCCACATGAATCAAGCAATTAACATACCTGAACACCCCCCACAAAACAATTAAGCAAAAACCTCACCAAAAACTGCACCTCACAAGAACTAAACCCTTCAGTTCTACTTAAACTGTTGCTGTCTTTATAGAAGTAATAAAGCATGGAAAGCCTTTAAGTATCACTATGAACTGCAAAAAGGAAAAACAAAAATCACTTGGATTTCATGTTACTGTGTTATGGTGAGACCACACCTGGAAGCCTGGAGCCACTTTGGGGCTCCTCTACTCAAGAAAGAGAGAGATCTACTGGAAAGAGTCCAACATAGAGCTACAAGGATGACTGCAGGACTTTAATAGCTCTCCTACAAAGAAAGGATGAGAAATCTGGGACTGTTTAGTCTGCAGAAGGCTGACAGGGTATCTTATGGATGTCTATAAACACCTCAGGGGTGGGTGCCAAGAAAAAGAGATCAGGTGCTCAGTGATAGGGGAAATAGGTACAAACTGGAACACAGGAGGTTCCACCTCAAAATGAGGAGAAATTTCTTTCCTGTGAGGATGAGGAAGCCCTGGAGCAGGTTGCTCAGAGAGGGTTGTCAAGTCTTCTCAGCAGACATTCAAAATCCACCTGGATGCATTCCTGTGTGACCAGCCCTAGGTAATCCTGTTCTGGCAGAAGGGTTGGACTCAACCTCTAGAGGTCCCTTCCAACCCCCACCATTCAGTAGCAGTGAACTCGTTCAGTCTAATGTGTTAGACAAATTCATCTGATTTAGTGTCTGTTTTCATCATTTATTTTTAATAGAGCAATAAAAATCAACAAGCAAGAACTAGTCTAGGCCTCCAAAGGCCTACCACTGAAAAAGGAATGTACTGAGATTACCTTCTCCTTTTCCTTGAGAAGAATCTTCATTCACTTTGCTTGCAATGATATCTACAAAAAAAAAGAACACACACAAATTATTTGATAAATGAATACAAGTTTGTAATGACAAATGAAAACATTGAGTGGGCACAATGCTCAGCAACACAAATGCTATAAAGCAGATGAATGATGCTTTACAAGCTGCAGTATTGGCAACTTACCATCTCTGATTGGAGAAAACACATCTCCTAAACTACTTCGAGACACATCACTGAAGTTACTCAAATCAGCGATTTTCCCATGATCTGTTTCTTTAGATGGAATCACATCCAAGCTGCAACTATGGGGAAAACCTTACAAGGAAAAAAAAAAAAAAATCATTTAGTAATTGCCTTCTGCCAAAAATAACATTTGTTATCCCTAAACAATCTCACAGCAAGCCTGAGGCCTGCTAAGTCCAGCAAGCACTTTGAAACCTTCTACAGACTCCATCTAGAAGGTCAACTTTACCTTCCTCATTTAGGTTGTCAACATAGCTCACTGTAACTAGAAGCCAAGATGCTTATTAACAGAATCAAGAGACAGATGGATTCCTTTCCTCTTTTTGAAAAGGTCCAGTGTCAGACTGGACAAGGCACTCACTTTCAGACAGATGATGGATGCAACAAACTTACGGTGTATCAGGTTAAATGCAAACTAGCGAACGCACCTTCTGCTAAGAAGGGAACCACATTCAGATGATCATTATTCTGCAAGAGATAACAGCTTCACTGGAGCCATTAAGCATCCCAAAGGAAATCCTATTCAGTATCTATTCTATCTATTTGTAACATTAGGAGATCAGAGAGGGGGGTTACAGCTGCAGACAATGTAAGCTGCGTCCTCAGGAAGTTTGCGGATGACACTATATTGGGTGGGAGTGGTTTCCCAATGCCCCTCATTTCTCCAAAGCTAAAACCCATAGTCTGGGACTAGAAGAGTTTCTAGAGAATCACAGCATGGTAGAGGTTGAAAGTGACCTCTGAAGATCAAGAAGTTCACCTCCCCTGCCAAAGCAGGTCACACAGGAACATGTCTAGTCTGATTTTCAAAGTCTGCAGGGAAGGAGACTCCACAATCTCTCTGGGCAGCCCACTTCAAGGCTCCAGCACCCTCACAGCAAAGAGGGTTCTCCTCATGTTGAGGAACTTTGTGTCCCAGTTTGCATCCATTGTCTCTTGTCCTACCACAGGACACCACTGAAAAAAACTCAAACCTGGCCCCTTCACAATTGCAGTTTGTAGTCTCTTGTCCATTCCCATTTTAAATTTAAGAAGCATTACCTTCTGAAGCATACAAAGGTCTTTACTTCTGAAGTGAGCATTCGGTTTAATGAAAAATATTTGATATACTTGGTAAGCTTTAGCCTTAAAACATTTATTTATTAAGCATGCTCCTGTTTAATGGCTGTTGCCCCTTACATCTTCAAATACAGATAATATTTCATCTATTTTAAATTAAATCAAAATTTTCCACACCAGTCTATAACATTGGTTAGCAACACTTCTTGCATACAGAGGAAGCATTCTGCTTCACCTTGTACTTCACTGCATACCCAAGGGAGATCATTAATACAGCTCTCCACGAACTGCAGTGCCTTATTGCCTAATTACTGCTGCTAAATGTATTTCTCTGTATTTTAAAAGGGAGGGGAAAGTGCTGTTGTAATAAAACTGCTTGAGGAATTTTTTTCTTCCAACAATCAAACTACAAGAAAGCTGAGGAGGGACTTTTTAGAAGGGCTTACAGTGATAGGATGAGGGAGAATGGATTGAAGCTTGAGGACAGGTTTAAACTGGAGATTAGGAAGAAATTCTTTCCAGTGAGGGTGGTGAGACACCGGTGCAGGTTGCCTAGGGAGGTGGAGTCCCCATCCCTGAAGGCAATGAAGAAACCTGTGGCCATGGCACAGTGGCCATGGTGGTGCTGGGTCTGTGGTTTGACTTGATGATCTTAGTGGTCTTTCCCAACCCAAAACAATTCTATGATTCTAAGATGTCCCTGCCCACATTAGCTGGGTTGGGAGTTAGATGATCTTCAAGGTCCTTTCCAAATCAAACCACTCTGAATTTATGAACAGCATTACTGATTTGATCAGAACACAAATTCAATACAATTTTAAGACTACATTTCACATCGTGGTAGAATTTTAGAATAATGCTCAGAATTCTTATAAAAGAACTTGTTAATTTCAGAAGCATAAATAGCAAGTACAGTTATACAACTAATCATACTTGGCAACTATATTTAACATCTCTCCTACCATGTGATGTTGGAATCATGCCTCACACAAAAACACAGTTCTGTTCTCACTTGGGGCTCAGGAGTGAATTCTTTTTCCCGGTGTTTTGTTGGGTTTTATTTTAGATTAGGTTTGTTACTCCTGTCTATTAATAGATTTATCAATCATTACCTCTGCATTCCATACTACAGAAAACACATTGTGTACATAAGCATCACCTACAGGAAGTCAGAGTGCAAGAGAGCCCCAGAGTATCACCATCATCTTCTCCTTTAAATGTTTAAATGCATTTGTACTTCGAGTTCAGCGTTTTAGAATTTTATCTGTCCCAAAGCTTGCAGCAGGACCCAATTCACTTTCCTCCTCTGCTGCATTAGAAACACTGAGACTGTGGGAAAAGATGCAGGTAGATACACACAGTTCTTCCAAATAAATGCCCTTTCCTCAGTGAGTTTTTATATTGTAACTGTCCAGGCATGAAATATTTCTTCCATCTTCTACAGTATAGCAACTATGTTTACAAGGGGAGAAGACACACACTACCTGTTTTCTCCTGAAGTATCTCTCCTCCCTTATTCTCATTTGGCAATACTGCTGGTGCCTGAGAGGCAACGTTTTTTATGCCAGTGCTTTGAATTCCTCCAAGATTATTAACAGCTTTGACTTCTACTCTTTTGGATACAGGTTTATTTGAAGAACCTGTAATTCTAGACTGAAATAAAAAAAAAAAAAATATATATATATATAGAACAGATGAAGTTATTATATCTTCAGCTTAAAGTCAAAATATAAACCAACATTCTGTTCCAGAAATACTACAAAAATAATAATTTAGCTCAAGTTGCAAAGATTGCCTAAGAGACAGAGCCATTACAAATATTAAAAGTTCAATCTGCCTCAAAGACCATGGGAAGCATCTAGATTATTATAGCAGTACAGTGTGTAGCTACAAAAGAATAGCAACAGAACTTAAGGTGAGCACAGAAAGATCTGGCAGGAGTCTATTCTGATCCTAGGCATAGGTAAAGGAAGAAATTTAGGACTCCAAGTTGTACAGGAATAGTAGACTACCGGCAGCAAGTGTACTAGAAGAGGAGGAAAAAGTCTCAGAGCAATAAAGAATCCACTTCAAAGGTTCTCTCCACCTTTCCTGAATATTTTTTTTATATACTAGAGCCTCATTAGGTCTTGGGAGACTCTGTTAAGCCTTCTCTGTTATTTAATCAGCTTTTCCNTACTCCAGATGGGGTCTGGAGTATATATATATATGGTGCTTTGCAGGCACACCAAGTATCTGAAGAGGAGCAGCTCTGGTGTCAGTCTTGCTCTTCAGTGGAAGAGTCAGGACAGACCTTTCTGCTACTGTCTGCAAACCAATCTAATACACCACAAACTGATCTGCAATCTCCATATCAGAAAATTTAAGACTAAATTTCACTCATTTCCACTCTAAGGACAACAGTTGGGGAAATAACCCTAAATCCCTCCTAAAACAGCACTTAAACCTGAACAGTTTCTCATTTCTCTGTTGGCGTAAATCACTTTTGTTGGCATCTCTAACACTGAGAAATTGAAATCTAACATTTATTTTTAATTTTTTTTTTAGAACTTAAACTTATGCTTTGCTTTCAATCAATCTGCAATAAAATGAGCAATTACAAAGAGAGTTGTTTTTTTTTTTTTACCTTGGAAAAAGTGCTGCTGAACTGAACCCGTATGCACTTCACACAGCCTTTGTGAGCAGGAGCTGTTTTCACTGGTGATGTCAGCTGTCTTAAGTCATACTGGCAGATTTTGCCCCGGGAACATCCTATAGTCAAAGTAGTACCATCAGGCATGAAGTCTACCGTTGTCAGGGGAAAATCAGCTACTATTGTTGTCAGTAACCTTTCAAACAGGACAGAATAAAGAAGCTTTTTGAGTTTCAAAGTCAGAATTTTCAAAACAATTAGCTAAAATAAGTAGAATAAAATACAAAAGCTTTCATAATTCAGCTACAGGTCACCAGTTCCATTTCTCCAGTGCCAAGTAAATTCAATGAAATGATTCTGTGATTCTGTTCCATAGGATAATGTAGGTTGGAAAAGACCTTCAAGGATCACTGAGTCCAACCATTAACCCTACTCTGTCAGTCCACCACTAAAGTCATACCACCAAACACCACAACTACACAGCTTTTAAACACTTCCAAAGATGGGAACTCAACCACCTCCTGGGGCAGCCTTTTCAAATGCTTGATAACTCTTTCAGGGAAAAATGTTTTCCTAGTGTCCTGCCTAAGCCTCCCCTGGTGCAGCTTGAGGCCATTCCTTCTTGTTCTATTACTAGCTGCTTGGGAGAAGAGACCAACTCACTCCAAACTCCTTTCAGGGAGTTGTAAGGAGCAATGAGGTCTCCCCTCAGCCTCCTTTTTTTCAGGCTCAACAGCTCCCCAGCTTCCTCAGCTACTGCTTATAAGACTTGTTCTCCAGACCCTTCACCAGCCTAGTTGCTCTTCTCTGGACCTTCTTCAGCAACTCATATGTCTTTCTTGTATTGAGGTGCCTAAAACTGAACCCAATACTCAAGGTGTAGCCTCACCAATGCAAAGTACAGAGAGACTACCTCCTCCCCAGTCTTTCTGGCCACACTACAGGCCAGGATGTTGTTGGCCTTCTTGACCACCTGGGCACACTGCTGGCTCATGTTCAGCCGCTTGTCAGTCATATCCCAGGTCCCTGGATTAGCCTTACACTGAATGGTAGCAAACTGAAGTCTGCAGATGACCCATAAGATTTCACCAGGACAGGATCAAATTGTCTTCATAACAGCAGATCTGACACCAACATTATTTACTTGTTTCATCATTTCCAGCAGCTATCATACATCCTGCAGCTTCACAAGCCTATTGACACTAAACATCCCACAATTCCAGCAAGAGTTCAGGTCCCAGTTTGCAGCCTTTTACATCTCTCCAAACCAGAACCAGATGCTTGCTTTTACTCAGCTAGTAAGAAGGCACAACCCACTCTAGCACCAAAGCCCCACAAAACCATTTCCCACCCTACCCTCCTACTACACAGCCCCATTACCCACGCCCCATACTTCCTGCTTTTTCAACTATTCCTCTCCCATATTTAAGGCTCACAATGTGCACCACAGCTCTGTCTTCCATCTTGAATTAGGCAAGCTAAGCTCAGATGGCTGCAGATCCTCAGAGGCTGTAGTACCCCTCACAGAAGCTAACTGCTCTCTATCAAGAAAAGCTCACGCACAAGCATTTGTGAGAGGTCACTCATGTGCAGCACCTCAGCTCCCACGTGCCTTGAATTTTTTTGATTGTTCAGGGTTTTTTAAATTTGTTTGGTCTCTAAATAAAAATTAACTATGGGACAGGATCTCTAGAAGAAAGATGCCAACCACTTCAACCATTCTGAATGTGGGCTGACATAACTATTTCAATACACAGAATCACACAGAAACATCCAGGTTGGCAAAGCCCCCTTAGGATCACCAAGTCCAACCTAGAACCCTACTCTGCAAGATTTGCCTTAAACCATAGCCCTAAGCACCACATCCAAACCACCCTTAAAACACATCCAGGATTGGTGACTCCACCTCCCTGGGCAGCACATTCCAGTGCCATTCATGTCCTAGCCTTTTCTGTTTATAAAACAAAAAAAAGGTTCCTATAAAATCAAAAGGTCTTTAATATACTCACTTTTTACTTGAAGTGTCATAGAGAATAATTCTTTTGTCCAAACCTACAGTAACAAGCAGCAGTTTATTGACTGGAGAAAAACAGATTTCTGAAGCTGGTGCTTTATGAGTATTTTCAAAATTATGGTATGGGTTCTGGCTATTTACATCCCATAGAGTTACACTGCCACTGTCAGAAACGCTGCCCAGCAAGGATTTCTTAAAGGATGAATATTTCAAGTGTCGAATAGGCTGTGAAAGAGATGTGAAAAAAGGAATTGTAACACCACTGCTAGACACCATATTAAATTATTTCATAAACACACACAACATTAGGAATCTAGATGTCACATGAAGTTTTAACCCCAAAGAATCACAGAACAGCTTAGGATGGAAGGGACCCCAGAGATCATCTATTCCAACCTCCTTGCTGTGGGCAGGGACACACCTCAACTACACTCAGCTGCTCAAGGCCTCAGTCAACCTGGCCTGAAACCACCTGAGGTGGAGCCATCTACAACCTCCCTGGACAACCTATTCCAGAATCTCATTCCTTCCCTAAGATCCAGTCTAAATGTCCTCTCTCTCAGCTTCTAACCATTCCCCCTTGTTCTGTCTCTAGACAACCTTATGAAAGGCCACTCTCCAGCCTTCCTGTAGGATCCCTTCAGGTATTGGAAGGCAGCTAGAAGGTCCTCAGAGAGTCTTCTCTAGGCTGAACAATCCCAGCTTCCTCAGCCTATCCTCATAGCAGAGGTGTTCCAGTCCTTGGATCATCTTTGTGGCCTCCTCCGGACCTTGCTCCAACAGCTCTGTGTTGTTCTTACAATGGGGACACCAGAACTGGCTGCAATATTTGAGGTCTCGCAAGAGCAGAGTGAAGGGGCAGAATCTCCTCTCTTGACCTGCTGTTCACACTCCGTGTGTGAAGCTGAACTTCATTTATCACCTCCCATCCCTTTTCTCAGGTTATGGTTTAGAAACAAGAGTTCTGTAACTGATTTTGAACACCAGTCTCCAACTCAATCTAGCTGAAAAAAGTCCCAGTGCAGTTGCTTGGCCTTTATATTATCAGCAACAAGAATCCCAAGACTAAAATGGGCCCACAACCCATGTGGTTTAAATGCAAGGTTTGCTAGTAAAAATTAAAAAACAAGGAAAAAAAACCAGCTAAGTGTGTGAGAGGTAAGTTAAACACTGCTACTCTTTCTGAAAAGAAGTCATGGTTTCATCCACTGAACCCACAAAGAGATACTGAAGTCCTCTTAGGAACATTTTACCAGTCAAACTAACACAAAACACATCTTTTTAGCCTTAGCTGTTTTCTTTGGAAAATAAAAGTTCATTTTATCTTTAGCTTCACTGTAAGACAGTCAAACACTTCAGAAAATGCTTGGTCCCTTGCTAAGAATGAACAGTCATGCAAAGTTTTTTCACTGCTGGGAAACAAGTGAAAAGCCCAAAACTAAACCAAAAGTAGTCTAGTGTCATCCATTACTCTATTTAAAGCTAGCACAGTTCCCTAATCTCTTTTATACCTTAGTGAGCCTTATAAATGAGAAGGATGTAAACACAGTTGATAGCCTTCAGCTTTTAAAGCTATTTCACTAGATGGAGTGACCAGAACTCATCACATTTCTTTACAAATCAGCCAGCTGTTCAAACAACTCAACTAAATCCTGTTGCTACGAGAATATCACCGGGCAGTGAAGACTTGAACAAACATTAGGCTTTGAAACAAACCTTAATTCATCCTCACAACAGCAAGCAGATAAAAATCTGGTGGTCTAAATGAATACCAACAGCAAAGACAAATGATGGGATCTGCAAACAACTCTGTGCAAGAATTCAACCCTAATAAAGCACCAAGGTGTTTCTAAATCAAAAATCCATTAACAGAACACAGGCCCAAACTCACATGAAAAGAAAATTGTTAAATGTCACAGAAAGCACTGCAAATTTAGGGCTATTCTACTACTTGTAGAGTTTACACAATATGAGAAATTAACTGGGAGGAAAACTAAATTCCACCATGCTGAATCAAACAGAAACAAGCTAAATATGTGGTTAGTTTGGCCTCACATTCCCCAATTGTAAAAAGTTACCAGGGAGTGGTGACCCTTACTAAGGCAGACAGCTACTGCCAGGATCAAGCAGGACAAGACACTGCATATCTATTCATGCTTGGTATTAGAAATTTGGGCCTTCAAGAAAATCAAGGAAAGGCTTTTTAATTCAACAGAAGTACACAGGTCTTCCAGATATTTGCTTCACTGCACAACTAATCCTGCGATTCTCAAGACCCAAACCCAAAATTTAAGTTATATGCAAAAATAAGTGCAAAGATAATTTTTAGGATATAAGCTGATAAACTACATCCAAGTAGCCATCTCATTACACAGCTGGTACCTCAATTCCATTTTAAATTAAGGCTACAACCAAATACCTCCCCCCGCCCCTTAGAAAACATTATAAGCTCTTTTGAATGTGAAGAGTAGCTCTGTTTGTAACTACTGTGATTTAACACTTCAAGTATCTTTATCCATCTTAAAGGTCACTCAGCTTTGCAGTAGGCCTCTTGATTTCACCAGCAAAAATTGCTATGCACTGCATCACTTACTCCTAATCACTTGGTGCAAAGCACTGAATATATCAAACAAGGTGATGCAAATCATTCTCAAAGAATTTTTTTATCTCCCAATTAACTAGTAACACTTGGGCTATTCATAGATTCGTAGAATGGTTTGGGTTGGAAGGGACCTTAAAGATTATCTAGTTCCAACCCCCCTGCCATAAGCAGGGACATCTTCCACTGGACCAGATAGGGGGCACCCACAACCTCCCTGGGCACCTGTTCCAATGTCTCACCACCCACACTGGAAAGAATTTCTTCCTGGTATCTAGTCAGCTTCACCTCAGCTGTGTAATCCAGCCACGGATAACCATTTAGCTCCTGCCTCACACCCACATGTTTCGTAAGACCATAACAATCAAATCAGAAAAATGAAGTGACTATAGAGACGGAGTTTTAAGACCAAACCAAGTATGAAGAACAATTTTACTTCAATGTAAGTACAAGACTGTGGTGATGGATCAAAGACACTGCAGCACCTAAGAGCAGAGGCAGTTTAAATTTAATGGAGAATTTTCAACAGAAAGTATACCACCATTCCTGTGATGCTATAAAGCTGTAAGAGGCTCTTCATCAAGTTACACGTTCATGCTAGACAGGAACAAAACCTAACTTCACACTCTATCTGCAACCTAGGACTGACAAAGCTGTTGTAGTAACAGGAAAGACAACTTCAGTATTCCCTGAGACATTAAAGGTCAGGTTTAAGATCAAAGCAGCAGTTCTGCAGTCCCCAGGCAGCTCCTATCTCTGTAAAAATGACTCTGTAAAAAAAATACCCAAAACACAAACACTCAGTTGTGCAAAAGCAACACTGACACTAAGAACACACACTGGAACTCCTGATGGGACAACACAGCTCATCTGCCACTGCAGAAGCCCTTCTATCAAGGGCTATTACAGATATCCACTAATTCTCCAATAGCTTTTGAGTCTGCAGAAATGAATGCAGTGGAAAAAGCCAACCAAGCCCCTTAAGCAGTACACATGCTTTGTGTCTGCCTTTTGCACTTTTCCTTCAAGGTAGTTACCCAAAACCTAAACACTTAAATAGGTAATACACAGTCTCAGCACTTTGGGGAGCAGCTGTGCAATTTTAATCTCCAGATTAAATAAGTTTATTACCTCCAAATGCAGGCTTATGTTCACCTCCCCTGTACAGATGGCTTGTTCAGCTGTAAATCTGATTACTTTAGATAAATCAGAACCCAGGCTACCTGTTGTTTGTTCAACAATATACATTAGGTCATGCCTTGAAATCTTGCTTTGTTATGTAAAGCCAACTGGTTTTGGTCCCATTCTACGAAGAGCAGAAGTCTCCTTTTGGTGAACCAGAGTTCTCAAAGTACAATTTGATGTAACCTGTAAAGTCAACTAAGAAATTTGCATTTCTAAGTTACCCAGCTATTATTTAAGACTGCAATGCACACAAAGGTGTGGTTTTCCTTTACACTCTTAAAAAAAAGGAAACAGATGAACAAGAATTTAAACATCTTGGTATGTCTTTCAACTTCTAAACACTGTGAATGAAAGCTTCGGACTAGAAAAAGAACTTAACACAGACAGCCTACCTGAGAGCTGCCATAGCCGAAGGGAGTACTTGATAAATTGGTGGTAACACTGTGCAGGATAATTTCACCACTCAGAGATCCAGAAGCAATGTAGGAATCATTCCCATTATATGTAACACATGTGACTTCATCTTTGTGGTCCTGTTAGGGGAGAGAGGTCAGAGGGAGAGAGTTAAAGACATTCAGGGTAAACATATTCCTTCCTGTTCTGTGCTTTTCATAGAATGGGAAGGTTGGAAGGGACCTCAAGGATCATCTAGTTCCAACCCCCTGCCATAGGCAGGGACATCTCCCACTAGCACAGGTCACTCAAGACCTCGTCCAACCTGGCCTTGAACACCTCCAGAGAAAGAGCAGCCACAACCTCCCTGGGCAACCTGTTCCAGTGCCTCACCACCCTCACTGGAAAGAACTTCTTCTTAACATCCAGTTTCAATCTCCCCTCTGACAGTTTAAATCCATTTCCCCTTGTCCTGTCATTACAAGACCTTGTCAATAGTCCATCCCCAGCCTTCCTGTAGGCCCCCTTCAGATATTGGAAGGCTACTCTAAGGTCTCCTGGAAGCCTTCTCTTTTTCAGGCTGCAGAGCCCCAACTCTCTCAGCCTGTCCTCATAGGAGAGCTGCTCCAGCCCTCTGATCATCTTTGTGGCACTCCTCTGGACCCACTCCAACAGTTCCATGTCCTTCCTGTGGAACTGTTTTGCAGAAAGACTTCTGTTTAATAGTTTGGTTTTTTTTCCCTGTCCAGCTGTAGCATTTGAAAGAAGTTACTATGCAATACCCCAGGAAAGAGCAGCAGAGCATACTGAATACCAGCCAATACATCTTAATCGCTGATTGCTTTCGGGAGATTGTTTAAATAAATTAATAAGGATTATTCTGTAATTATACACAATATTTTAATAATGTAGATATCTACCAGAGGTGTCCTTAATGTTATTCTAAAAGTTAAGTCTTCCAGAAACCAGTAATACCTGAAAGCACTTCCAATTAATTTGAGGTACTACTGGCAACTTCCCCTTCTGCTACTTGTATCATTAGAATGTGTATTTTCCCAAATAGCTTCTCAGTGAAGTCATTTGCAATGATGAAACTGTGTTTACTAAATACATAGGGGAAGACAATCAAGTACTTCTAGACCAAAAGGAGAAAAAAAGATTTAAAGTATTGTATTATCTACTTAGTAGGTTTGTTTCAAACTAACTTGTAAGAAAAAAAGAAAAAAAGAGAAGAACAATAAATGTAATCTAAAGTTTCATTGCCTCTCAAATAGTGGTCCTAGACAAGGGCAAATCATCCACTGACCACATCATGGAAATATACTACACCATTATTATTAATCTGTGAAAAAATCTGCATATTTGGGGTTGAAATTCCTGTTTAAAAAAAAAACCACACAAACATCAGCTTTGAGTTGAATTTCTCCTGTTTCCTTTGTATTTTTGTTAACATCTGAAATGTCCCTGAAGATGTTCAAGAAACGTATGGCCATGGCACTTTGGGACATGATTTAATGGCCATGGTAGTGTTAGGTTGATGGTTGGACTTGATGATCTTGGAGGTCTTTTCCAACCCAAACAATTCTGTGTTAAATTTCATAACAAGCTTTTAGGGAATTCCTAGGGAATGAGTTACAACGGACAACCACATTCCATGTTTTGTGTAACAATTGTCTTTGTAGAATACTNCTTATACTGTGAAAACAAAAGTGTTTTTTTCTTGCTTGAGGTATTTGAAACAGCAATTATTTCAAATGTTGCCCTAGGAAAGCTTTCCCATTAGAGATTATAGACAGAAATTCACAAAACAAAGAAGCCTGTTCTGAAAGCTTAAGCACACATTAATACAGAACTGCAGTCTGAAGACATGAAGTGAAGTATGCCTGTTAACTTCGCTATTCACAGCACATAAAGAACACAAGCTGGAACAAGACACATATGTCTGCTAGCTCCTATCTGTGAACTTGATCCCACAGCTACATGACTTTAAGCATATTTCTTTCCAGTTGGTAGCAAAATCTGTCAGTCATGAAAGCTACAGTTCTTCCTCAGCCAAACTTACCTTAAGGCTACGGTAAAGCTTTCTGGATTTCAGATCCCAGATATTAACTGTGTTATCAAGGCCTCCACTCACAACATATGAAGAACTAGAATTCAAGCTCACACATGTTTGCTTTGCCTGAGAGGGTGAAAAAAAAAAGTATATTAAAAATAAAGGGATTTATTTGTATCTCCTTAAAAGCATATTGATGTGTATGATCATCAACACAAACAGTCCCACTGAAGGATGGAACTACTGAGACACTTAGTTATTGCCCATCAAAAGGCATTTAAAAATCCAGTCCAGTTAGGACCTATATTTAATATACCTTAATATCCAAATTAATTACTACACACTCAAATGCCCACACTTTCCCATTCCTATTTCAAATTGGGTCAGGATCTTTTCCTTCAATATGCATTTTTCCCTTTAAATCATAGCTCCCTAAAGTGCAATCAGACTTCTATTCAGGCAGAGTTTTAAAAAGAAAATGCTAGAATTTAGGGAAAAACAACACCCACACCAAACTCCTTAAATCAAGAAGTTGTCCAAGCCATGCACCTCGCATTCCCTAAACATGACAAAGAATATTACAGCAACAAACCTTTTAATTCACTGTAGTGACTCTTTCTACCAGCTTTTGGATAAAGAAAAGAGTCAATCTTAATGATGGATCTACAGTGAGGACAAATTATTATTATTCAGTTCTGCCCTGTTGAAAATTCATTTTAAGTTTCTGAGATTTGAACTAAAACGAAAAAAAAAAACCCAACCTCAAATCCTAACAAGTCCATCTAATTATCGACATGGTAGAATTGGAAATGATTGCATGAGTGATAGACCAGATCTAGTGAGATCTGAAGGACAAACACTCTCACCTTTCAAAGTGTTTGCTTCAGCAATCTAAAAGCCAGGCTTGAACACCTTTTCAGGCAATTTCTACTCCAAATTAGCATTACAATAGCTCTATAAGGAATAATTAGAATGGTTTAGAACACCAACAAGTCATTCAAGTAACCATGTCAAGAGCCTCTCCTAAAAAGTCCAGCTTTTTGAAGAGTTTATAGTGCTACACTTCTGTTTAACTGAAGAAAACATAAGCAACTTTAGATGATAGGAGAGCTTCAGTTATTTCCAGAAGCCAGCACACATTCACTCCAAGAACAACCTCAACACTGGCTCTCAGGTTTTTCTGTGTAGAGTTCACAGGCATGCATAATACTGAAAATGCAAGTTGAAAAAATGAAGCTCAGTCTGGAGCTCTGATTTCATCACCTATACATGAGATCAAGCTGGAACCAGACTGCCTCAGGCTGCCCCACAGAAAGCCAGCAGCATCAGATGCCAGTATAACCACATTTGTACTTTCTTACTGGTAGCACTCCTTCAGAAGGACTATTCCTCTGACTCTTCATATTTCCTTGTGTGTAGTTAAATGCATGTTTTTTTACATAGAGGTCATAGCTCTAGCAATATTAAAATTATATTGATCCAAATACGCAGAGCAGATGTGATACAAACGGTACACAAGGTGTAGTGGGAGGAAAAACAAAGAGCAACATTACTCATACTTACTCCTTCAGCTATTTCACAGAGTGGAACAGGTCTGTTTTTACAGCTTGAAATAACTATTTTATCACCAGCAGCAGAAGCAGTAGCCAGGTATTTATCTTAGTCACAAGTTATGGACCATAATTGTATGACAGTCATGATTAATAAAAGCAACAATAAGTTTCCCTTAGTGACCAGAAGACAGCTTGGCTAAACAGTTACAGCACTTGAAGGCACCTAGAAATAGAACCATAAGGCTATTTCCCATGCTTTCATGAAGAAGCTCTTGCATTAACTACAGCCTTTGCTTTGCCAATACAAGTCAGAGCAATTTCTTTCAGAGGAGAGAAATACCTGGCATATATTATTTAAAAGCTCTTGACCACTAAGGCAGCTTACCCAGTCTACAGTTTTGTTTCCTCACCAACACCAAGAGCAAGCCTCATTTAGGGCCAGCATTCAGACGAATCAATGTTTGGTTGCTATTAGCAGAACAGAGATTTAGACAACAGTCCTGTGTTAAACTACTTCACCATACAGTTTCTACAGTACAACAAACATTTGCTAGTTTCTCTCCTTCTGTTGTACTGGGGGGAAGATAAACAAAATCTCAAAAACACTCATGACATCAAGCACCTCAAAGTAGTAAGAAAAGCCTTCAGTATAGAACTACAGAGAAGGGAAACCACCTCTGCACCCCCAACAAGCGAGTCATCATGTTGGCCTGTGTCCCATGTGCCTTCAGGCCAATGCCCACTGTGCTTCAGTGTTTGCATAATTTAAGAGCACAGGCTAAATGGCTGGATTTAATAGCAAAGAACTGGTATGCAGATCAGTGCTTGCTATTTCCTTCGTTATTTTCAGGCACCATTTTAGCTTACAGAACAGTTTATCCCTAACTACAAACACTGAAAAGACATTTCATTATTTCAGTTCTGAGAGATGAAGAGGGGACTAGGTAGAAAAAAGCACAAGACAAACTGTCTATAGCTAAGGTTTACTAAATCCACCTAAATGTGTATGTATGTGTGTGTGTATATATATAATATATATATGAAGAATCTAGAAAACAAGTATTATGAGGAGCAGCTGAGGAATCATAGAATGGCAAGGTTGGAAGGGACCTCAAGGATCATCTAGTTCCAACCCCCTGCCATAGGCAGGGACACCTCCCACTAGTACAGGAAAATGGGATTGGTTAGTGTGTAGAAGGCTGAAGGGAGACCTCATTGCTCTCTATAGCTTCCTGAAAGGAGGTTGCAGTGAGGTGGATGCTGGTCACATCTCTCTTGTCTCAGGTAACAAAACAAGAGGATATGGCCTGAAGTTGTGCTAGGAGAGGTTTAGGTTGGAGATGAGGAACAATTTCTTTGCTGCAAGAGTGGTCAGAGATTGGAACAGGCTGCCCAGGGAGGTGGTGGAATCATCATCCCTGGAGATATTAAAGGAACGTGTGGCCACGGCACTCCAGGACATGGTTTAATGGCCATGATGGTGTTCGGTTGACGGTTGGACTCAATGATCATAGAGGTCTCTTCCAACCAAAACAATTCTAAGAGATCTGAAATAACTACACTTCAATTTCAGTACAAGCCCTACAGCTAAAACATTCATTAGTGCTCTGATTATGAGAAAACGGTTTGAACACGTTCACTCATTTATAGCCTTAGGGGACACTCAGAGCTTTCAGAACTTGCTAAGTGCCAGCACTCTGTTCTTCTCTTACATCAAGACACCATAAGCTGCTCAGCTGACAGCACACTGTTTTCATGAGTTTTTCCATATCACTACCCTATACTAGACTTCTAAATCAGAGCTGGAAGGTCTAAAGGGGCCAGATCACATTTTCAAACAGAAGTAACCACCACATTCTGCAAGTTTCCCTCCACATCCAACAGATTCGTGCTTCCTCTGTAAATGCTACAAACAGTGCAAAAAAGCCCAGTGCCTACAGAGGAAGAGGTTAAGTTTAGACTATCAGAATCAATGACAAGCTGCTCAGGAAATAACAGAAACCACACAGAAGTAATTTTCGTTATCATTTTCCTCTATGCACAGGACTTCACACTAGCAATTGCTTCGGTCAAGACTGTCAAAAAATTAAACTGTCTTGAAAATGAATATTGCAATCATCTGCTGAAGAAACAACTAAGTAAGCTTTACAGCTGGTAGGCAATTGAAGCATATCATCATCATTAAAAAAGTGTTAGCCTCCTAAAGGAAGGGAGACTTCCTTCAGAAGCATTTACCAGCATGAATTTATTTTGTAAAATTGCTTAAACAAAATTTCCTTTGTAATATCTACAAATCTTTTTATGGAAGACTTTGAAACTGTACCTTTAACTTACAGACATTGTAAAAAAAAAAAAAAAGGTAATAAAAAACATAACAAAACCCAAACCAACCAAAGGTGTGAAATGTCAGTGTTTTTTCCAACACCTGCAAAATTATGGCTGAAACTGTAAAGGATACTATTGCCAGCCCAACATATTGAGCTGACTAGATGTGAGGGGGTATGTGGGTTGAACTGCTCCACCACAGTTAGAGATGAGGAGTCCCATATTTTAACATCATCTCCTGAAGAAGCAAAGCGTGTGCCTTCTTGCATGGCTGCACCTGGTTTTGCAAAACAATAAATTAAAGAAGTGAGATATACATACAGGAACTAAAAATATACAGCAGGCAACTTCCAAAGTCAAAAAACAATTTCATCTCTACCATTTAATACCCTTAACAACAGGAATATCTGGGGAGTTAGACAATTAGTATAGTTTAGTTGATTACACTACTGAAAGCAGCTTTTGTGGCTTGCGTTGTAGCAGGCAACATATGATTTCCTTTTCACGAAGGAAAAACCATCCCCTCTACGGTATCAAGGGACTAAAGCAACGCTTCTATCTCCACAGAGTTTACAGCTGCCTACGACGAAGCCGCGAGTATTTCAAAGGCTCATTTCCCACCAGTAGATGGAGATATGCAAGCTAGAATGAAACCAACTGTTGCAACAGTAGGCTGGAAGTTTAGACCTAGAAGAGTCTTAAGAGTCTATCTCATTACCCTAAAGGAAATATCCGAGAATCCTTAAAACTAAACCGCTAACAGAATTGAGGGAACGATGAGTCACATCTCAATGCAGCATAACCAAAGCCAAAAAGACTCCCCCGCTCCACCAATGCGCTATTTGACATCGTTTGAAGAGTTAAAGCCAGGCTAATCGGCTCCAGACTTGTAAAGTTTATCAGCTTTTTACTCCAGGTAATCTTCAACTAGCAACAAACCAAGCCTCAAAAAGCTTTTCCTTCACCTGAAAACAGAAACACTCTTTAGTCAAAAGTTTTCGCGTCGCTTCTGCACAGAGCCTTAGGCCACGAAATCTCACTGCCGAGAATGGTTAAGAGAGATGCATAACAGTAGTGGAATTGTTCAGGAAACCCAAGGCCCACAAGCGCTCTCGCTCGGGTGTCGCCCAGGGCATCAGCCCGCGGACCTACTCCCAGCTCCCACCCTGCTCCTCACGCCTCGCACGGGGTTTCTGTTCCCGCTCTGCACCTCCCAGCCCCAGAGGCCGCGGGACGAGCCGCGCATCCGCGTCCCGCAGCATCGCCATCAGCCAGCCCGGGCCGAGCCCCAGCCCTACTCCCGCCAAGCCGGGGCCTCGCTGCGGGCCACCCTCCCGCTCAGCGCTCGCTTCAAGAAGCTCATCTCCCCCTCACCGCCGTTGCCCACCTGGCAGGGCGGGTACTGGGCCGAGCCCGCCGAGCCCCTTCCCCTCTTTGCCCGGCCCGGTGCTTCCTCCGGAACCGGGCCCAGCACCAGGCGCCGGCCACCCCGATTGGCTGAGGCCCTCCTGCTGCCAGTTCTCTACGGGGTCGGGTCGCACTCGCCGCCAATGACCGCCGCCTTCCCAGGCCGACTTTCCGCGCCGCCTCCAACTTAACCGCCCGTCCCAACAGCCCCCGCGGCCCCCGGTATCTACGGTGGCCCGGAAGGGGCGAAGTGGCGGTCGGGTGCGTGCGCACGCCACTGGCAGCGCTCGGGTCGCTCCCCGATGGGGTAGGGGTTATCGGCGCCCTGAACATACCCGGTAGGGCCGGGCAGGGACCCTGCGGAGTTTTTGCCTTTGCCAGGGCACCCGAGCGGGCTCTCCAGAGACCCGGACCGAACCTGAGTGTCTGAGGGGGCCCGAAGCGCCGAGCCGCGGCGGGGCTGGAGGTTTGACAGGTCACCGTGGCCAGGCAGAGGAGCCGCCGCGTTCGGACCTCTGGGTAGTCGGAGTCGTTTCGATACCTTGACAGGTCACCCATCTGCCATCAGTACGGAGCATCTCCCTGGAGGCTGCTGAAAGAAGCTGGTGCCAGCCACATGCTAAGCCATAAATTCTGTCTGCAGCAGGTTGGTGTTGAGTGGCACCAAATGCAGTGTTTGCCACTTTTTAAATTGTAAACCTGGGAGGAAGGGCTCTGTCTTTAGTAGTGAATGAAAACCGTCTGGGACAGGGCCTTGAGCAATCTGGTCTAGTGGAAGTGTCCCTGCCCGAGGTTGAAACTAGGTGACCTTTAAGGTCCCGTCCAACCCACACCGTTCCATAACTTTCCACTGAGATGTCATAGGGACAGATNCAGTTGCTGTCTGGGCTGCACTCACACTGCAGCCTCATGTTGAGCTTTTCATCAACCCAGACCCCCAGGTCCTTTTCCTCAGGGCTGCTCTCAGCCATTCACCACCCAGTCTGTATTTGTGCTTGGGATTGTAATAAACCACAGTAATATATACATTCTGAACAGAGAAAATCCTGATCAGAGCCACTGAGCTCTGGTGGAGCCCCCATCCCTGAAGGAACTCAAACAACATGTGGATGTGATGCTTTGGTTTAATGTCATGGTGTGCTGGATTGATGGTTGGACTCAGAGGTCTTTTCCAGCCAAGGCAAGCCCATGATTCTATGAACTCAAGTCCATTTTTAATTACAGACCTATTTGTATCCTATGCTATTAAACCCTTTGTGCTTCCTTCCAGTAAGGTCAAGTAACTGAGAACTTGCATCTTTATCCTGACCTGGAATGTAGCTGTTACTGTGGTCATCATGAATTTAATAGGAGGAGAGCTTTACTTTTTTCCCCTCTGATAAAATAAAAGCTAACACTTCCTGAAAGGCAATACATGTTTTCCCAGCCTCTGTTTTCTAAACCTAAGTAGAATGTTATTTAGAAAAGGTTGTCCTTAAAGGGATATTAGTCATGAAAACTAGCAAAACTGAAGTGTTTCTGTAGAGATCTGGTTTCAAATGAGTCTTTATCTTGTGTACCCTCAGAATCATTAGCTCTGAAATGCCTCATTTACTTTCCTTTGCTAATGGAGTTCTGATTTTCCAAGTTCATTTCATTTCTAGTCTGTACAAGTGAACTCAGAATAAGGAAAGAAACTCATGCTACTGTTCTACAAAATGCCATTGTTATTTCCCTGCAGCAATGAGGATCATCTCTTTATTGCATCTATTCATCCTCATTAACTAATCATTAGTCATATTTTATATCAATCATCTGTCTTCTGAGATATCTGACTGTTAAGGGATCCAGAGCATTCCTACAAGTCTCCTACTCCCTTTCCACTTTATTGTCCTAATTTGCCTTTAAACCAGTCATCTTTCACTTCTAAGGCTGGTACTTACTCTGCTCTGTCGTTAATTCAGTGAATCAAAGGCTTTTTTCCCCCCCAAGAATATTCTCTGGCTTTTTTTCCTTTATCTCCTCTCCTCACTATGAAGTGTAACTGTGTTTACAGGCAGGTCAATGATCCTAAAACGAGAGAGGAGAAAACATCAACATCGTGTTCTTCCTAGCCCATTGCTCCTGATCTCCTGACTTGCCCTAACAGCAACTCATACCACACACAAGCACAAAACCTCTGACCTCCAGAACCAAGAGAGGAGAGCAGCAGAAGTGTGAGCATCACACAGGTGAAAAGGGGTAAAAATTTCATATAATACACTTCATTTCATTTAACATAAAACAGTTCATATAATAATTTTAACCATTATCATTATTATTTAAACTTTTTCTGCATGGAATATTCAGTTTCTCTTTTTTTTTCCATAGCAATTAGACCTGGATTAATATTGACTTAATTAATAAATTAATTATTTAATTGAATTGATCAAATTCTTGTATTTAGTTATTTCAATAATAAATTTTTGGCTTTGACCACATATATGTTGTCCTGTTTGCTCATGAACAAGGCTCTCAGTGTAGCAGCAGTGACATTAATCTCTGAATGATGAGTGGCAGAGTTCCTAGGGAGTAAAACCAGTCAGGAAAAAACCATCCTGGGTTCCTTCATGGCTATAATTGTTCTTTAAAGTAGTTTTGAAATTGGTATTATTCCACATGGTTGTGGAATCATAGTGTAGCAAAGTAGTACAACACTACAGGTTGTAAGATAATATAATGTGGAAAGTAATGATATAGGCTAAACAGAATCTGGATTTTTACCTCTAGTTGTGCCATCTGTGGCATCCTGGCTTGTATTAAGAATGCTGTGGCCAGCAGGAGCAGGGAAGTGATTGTCCCCAAGTACTCAGCTTTGGTGAGGCCACACCTTGAGTATTGTGTTCAGTTTTGGGCACAGCAATACAAGAGATGTGGAGGGACTGGAGTGGGTCATGGGGAGGGCAACGAAGCTGGGGAAGGGCCTGGAGAATAAACCTGGTGAGGAGCGACTGAGGGAGCTGGGGATGGTTAGTTTGAAAAGGGAGGCTGAGGGGAGACCTCATTGCTGTCTGCAGGTACCTGAAGGGACATTGTGGAGAGGCTGCTGCTGGGCTCTTCTCACAGGTAATTGGAGACTGACCAAGGGGGAATGACCTCAAGCTGAGACTGGGGAGGTTTACATTGGACATTAGGGAAAGTTTTTCAGGGAGAGAGTGGTCAGGGACTGGAATGAGCTGCTCGGGGAGGTGGTGGAGTCAGCAACTCTGAATGTGTTTAAGGGTCATTTGGATGAGGGGTTTAGGGATATGGATTAAGGTGAATCTTGTAGAGTAGGGTTCTAGGTTGGACTTGGTGATCCTGAGGGGCTTTGCCAACCTGGATGTTTCTATGTGATCTTGTAGCTGTAGGGACATCACTATCCATGGGGAATGAAGCGAAGTATGAGGCGCAGACCTCATTGTGCTCCCATGCAAAACCCACTGTAGAAGTTTCCATGCTGTGCCCCCCTCAGGGAGAGGATAGTGCACAACTGCCAAGAAGCAGGTGGCTTTGCCCAGAAGATTGTTATTTTTTAGTGCTTGATGAAGTATTCTGTTCAATATTGGGTGTCTGTCTGGGAAGGAAGCCAGCCTTGAAGGTGCTCTTGAGGCAGGGTTTAATGGCCATGGTGGTGTTTGGTTGGTGGTTGGACTCAATGATCTCAGAGGTCTTTTGCAACCAGAACAATTCTGTGATTCTAGACAGAGCTTTACCCTCCACTCAGCTACCCTGAAACAGCCCACGGAGACTAGAGCCAGGTCCACCGCCCTGTGGTGATCTTCCATGTAGCATGTTCTGGTTTTCCAGTGTGTGACTCAAAGCTTTTTGGTGTAATTCACTTCACCACATACNTTAGTTATTTCAATAATAAATTTTTGGCTTTGACCATACATATGTTGTCCTGTTTGCTCATGAACAAGGCTCTCAGTGTAGCAGCAGTGACATTAATCTCTGAATGATGAGTGGCAGAGTTCCTAGGGAGTAAAACCAGTCAGGACACTGTGGGGGAAAAAACCATCCTGGGTTCCTTCATGGCTATAATTGTTCTTTAAAGTAGTTTTGAAATTGGTATTATTCCACATGGTTGTGGAATCATAGTGTAGCAAAGTAGTACAACACTACAGGTTGTAAGATAATATAATGTGGAAAGTAATGATATAGGCTAAACAGAATCTGGATTTTTACCTCTAGTTGTGCCATCTGTGGCATCCTGGCTTGTATTAAGAATGCTGTGGCCAGCAGGAGCAGGGAAGTGATTGTCCCCAAGTACTCAGCTTTGGTGAGGCCACACCTTGAGTATTGTGTTCAGTTTTGGGCACAGCAATACAAGAGATGTGGAGGGACTGGAGTGGGTCATGGGGAGGGCAACGAAGCTGGGGAAGGGCCTGGAGAATAAACCTGGTGAGGAGCGACTGAGGGAGCTGGGGATGGTTAGNGCAGGTGGCTTTGCCCAGAAGATTGTTATTTTTTAGTGCTTGATGAAGTATTCTGTTCAATATTGGGTGTCTGTCTGGGAAGGAAGCCAGCCTTGAAGGTGCTCTTGAGGCAGGGTTTAATGGCCATGGTGGTGTTTGGTTGGTGGTTGGACTCAATGATCTCAGAGGTCTTTTGCAACCAGAACAATTCTGTGATTCTAGACAGAGCTTTACCCTCCACTCAGCTACCCTGAAACAGCCCACGGAGACTAGAGCCAGGTCCACCGCCCTGTGGTGATCTTCCATGTAGCATGTTCTGGTTTTCCAGTGTGTGACTCAAAGCTTTTTGGTGTAATTCACTTCACCACATACTTTTTCCCCCCTTTGCACATTAAGTAGAATCCTAAATCATGCTGACATGGGAGACAAATGAGAATAACTCTAATTATCTCTTGGGTTTCAAAGTGGAAAATTTAATTGGAGTGGTAAATATTTGACTTCAGCACTTGTCTCTAGACCCTTTCACCCACTCTATTTTAAAGATTAACCTATGCTTCATATTTCCACTTCTCTCATTTGATGATGTACTCAGTATCTTTAACTCAAAAGAATATCTTTGGCAAACACAAATGGAATTCTTTGCTGGCTTAATTAGTTCAGCATATTAGCCTGTAATTCCAACAATTAATTCTGGTTCCATCATTATTCTTTTTAACAATCTTTCTTCACTGAAAAATGGATTTAGAAAGAAATTACTGTCCCTTTTACATTGTGTTTCAGTGCAATAATAACTTAAATTCTCTGCTGCTTTCATCCAAGGATCTGAAAATCTTTTCCCAAGTGTTGATACAGAAAACTTCAAATCCCTCACTGATGAAGGGATTACTGTTATCTTCAGATAAAAAACCCTGAGCCTAATTACTAGGATTATTTTGTTAGACAGATTTTATCCAAGAAAATGGATAAATAGGACAACAAAAAAAGAGGGTGCATTGGAGCTGCAGTGGAATTTAAAAACCAGTTGCAATAGGATTGAATAAATTGTGTGAAATTGCTCATTGCCACATCATAAAATTAATTCAACCAGAAATAATGTCAGGCTGCCAGATATTTGTATTCACAGATATGTTGTATTCCTAAATCCTGTGAATGCCTTAGGTACACAACTCTGATGAAGGCAGAAACATAACTTAAAGCTGTATGGAAGCAGTAATTGAAAAATGAAGTATTCTGCACCTATTTAGACCTGTCAATGCTCAGTGCTCTGTCCAGGAAGCCCTAGCACGTTCTCCATGATGCAGTTATTAATTACAATTAATTACTGTGTGCAGTTCTGGAGCCCCCAGCACAGGAAGGACATGGAAGTCTTGGAGTGGGTCCAGAGGAGGGCCACAAAGATGCTCAGAGGGCTGGAGCAGCTCTCCTATGAGGACAGACTGAGAGAGTTGGGGCTCTTCAGCCTGGAGAAGAGAAGGCTTCCAGGAGACCTTAGAGTAGCCTTCCAATATCTGAAGGGGGCCTACAGGAAGGCTGGGGAGGGACTATTTACAAGGTCTTGCAACGACAGGAGAAGGGGCAATGGGTTTAAACTGGCAGAGGGAAGATTTAGACTGGATGTCAGGAGGAAGTTCTTTCCAGTGAGGGTGGTGAGGCATTGGAACAGGTTGCCCAGGGAGGGTGTGGCTGCTCCCTCGCTGGAGGTGTTGAAGGCCAGGTTGGACGAGGCCTTGAGTAACCTGTACTAGTGGGAGGTGTCCCTGCCTATGACAGAGGGTTGGAACTAGATGATCCTTGAGATCTCCTTCCAACCTTACCATTCTATGATTCTACAAGACCAGAAGCTGGTTTTGTTCTCAGGATGCTGTCTTCATTCCATTCACAGAACAGACAATACCAAAGGAGTTTTAAAATCCACACCTCTTTTCACTGCTCTTTGGCTCCCATAAGATCCTTCTCGTCCCTGTCCCAGAGGACACACTGCAGATACAATGTCATTCATTTCAGAAGCCTTTCAGTTCGTCCCCACGCTGCTCGCTCGCTCTCCTTGCCTTATCCCACAACTTATCAGACAGGGAAACACTACCCATTGCTTTCACAGATGTGGAATGCAGAAACATTCCAGCTAAAATTTGAGAAGAATTGGCAAAGAAGCCCTTGGGTCAAAGCTGTGGAGGCAGCAAAGCAGCCCTTGGGTGGTGAGGTACAGGGCAGATCACGGAGCAGACCTTGACATAGCAGGAGGGCCCTGCCTTACACTTCCGACTCTGAAATCAAAGATGACTTTGCCTTCTTCCTTTTTAATTTTGTAGGCAGTGACAGAGACAAGCATTCTATAGAAGTTTCACTGAGCATGGTGCTGACACAAATTTATTCTAGTCTCACATATTGAAAGCTTTACTCTGCATTCATTGGTAAGGGGAAAAAAAAAAAAACCAGCCAAACCACTATAATACATAAAATGAGAAGCAATTTACTTTGCATTTAGCTTTATACTTTTTTTTTCCCCCTGTGCAATTACTGGAGACTTTAGATATGAGCTTTCTTCCTTTCAAGCAGATTTTAACTGAAGAGTTTAATTACATGCAAAATGAAAAATGTTTTCTCCAATGTTTTTCCTCTGAAACCTACACTGAATCTTTGATCCTGACTTCCTGAGAGTAAAATCTGCTGCTATGGATACAATGAGGTCACAGAGTTTCAATGTTATTATTTCACTGTGCTGTGTGTTCAAGGAGATTGTAGAATCTAAATTTTGTTTCAACATAAATATCTGAGAAAGTGAAAGATATTTTCAATGCTTATGTAAAGCATTTTATTTAATAATTCTCTTTCAGGTATGGGAAGTGTAACAAAGTCTGGACTGGCAGCACTGAAGGAACACCTGGAGACAGGCAGCACTGACGAAATACCTGGAGACAGGCAGCACTTAAGGAACACCTGGAGACAGGCAGCACTGAAGAAATACCTGGAGACAGGCAACACTGAAGGAACACCTGGAGACAGGCAGCACTGAAGGAACATCTCATCAGTAATAAAACTTTGCTTCCATTTTCACTTGATGCTATTGAGTGTTTTACAAATACTAATTAAACGGCGTGAAAAATCTATGATAATCCTCAAGGTGATCTCAAAAACAGAATAAGAAAGGTTTATAAGTTTCACAAACCATAAGAAAGTCTGAAAAACTTTCCCCCTCAAAAAAAAACAAAACAAACCAAACAAACAAACAAACAAAAAAAACCCCAACCAAACAACCCCAAACAAAACCCCAAACTGCAATTCTCTACTCGTTCCTTGTAAAAGAAAAATGAGTAATGCCAATTTTTATCTTGCCTACTTCTCTAAGGACTGCAGAAAAATAAATTCAGAGAGGATAACAGTAAGGAGTATCTCCCCCAAACTGGCTGCTAGGTAGTTGAGTTAAATAACCAGTTTCACTCAGTTCTTCAGTTGGCTTACAGAGATTAAATCCTTTAAAAATGATTCAGTTTTTACTGGGGTTTTTTTTTGTTGTTGTTGTGTCATAGCACTTCTAAATTTCCTGCTTTCTACAGCATTCCAGAAAAGGCAACACAAAAATAACACAACTGTTTTAAAAGCTGCACAACTACATTCAGTCTTCTTTCTTCTTTGGGAGTAAAGAAAAATAGCAGAAAAGCTCACTCCAGTTCTCCCTGTTACTGATCATGAAAGATTGAAAAGTCCAAAATGCCAATTGCCAAACAGAAGTGGGAAAGAACAGAAACAGTGATGATTTTAGGCTGAAACAACAGTTCTCAACCTGAGAAATTTTGGCTGCAATAACCCCTTGCAGCACTACAGACTGGGGGATGAGTGGCTGGAGAGAGCCTGGCAGAGAGGGAGCTGGGAGTGCTGAGTGACAGCCAGCTGAACATAAGCCAGCAGGGTGCCCAGCTGGAACAAAAGGCCAATGGCATCTTGGCTTGTGTCAGGAATAGTGTGGCCAGCAGCATTAGGGATGTCATTCTGCCCCTGTACGTGGCACTGGGGATGCCTCCCCTCAAGCACTGTTGTAGCTCTGGGCCCCTCACTTCAAGAGAGATATTGAGGTATTGGAGTGAATCCAGAGGAGAGCAACGAGATTGGGGAAGGGACTGGAGGGGAAGGCTGATGAGGAGAGGCTGAGAGAGCTGGGGGTGTTCAGCCTGGAGAAGAGGAGACTTGAGGGGGACCTTATCACACTCTACAAGTACCTGAAGGGAAGTTGTAGTAAGGTGGGGGTCAGGTTCTACTCCCAGGCAACTTGTGCCAAGACGAGAAGGCATGGCCTGAAGCTGTGCCAGGGGAGGTTTAGGTTGGATGTTAGGAAGCACTTCCTCACTGAAAAGGTGATTTGACACTGGAATGGACTGTCCAGGGAAGTGGTGGAGTTGCTGTCCCTGGAGGTGTTTAAGGCAAGATTGGATGTGGCACTTAGTGCCATGGTTTGGTCAATGTGGTGGTGTTAGTTTGTAGGCTGAATTTGATCTCAGAGGTCTAATCCAGCCTCAATAACTCTGTGATTCTGTGATAACTGCAAAAGCAATTAAAAAAAACCCACTGATGAGAATAAAACTTCAGTACCTGTTGGTGGATGCTAAAATTGAGAATGATAATATGTGTTAGAAGCCAAATCCTGGTGTGATTCATGTTTCATTAACATGAGAACGTAATTCTAAATCAAATTATTGCAACACCAGAGTTTAGTCAGAGAAGCAATCCAGTTGAAAAGGCTTTCTTCAGTTATTATGCATCCATTGGCAGGAGCAAATGTATCTTCCAGTCTTGCAAAGTAATGTCAAAGGGGATCTGAAACAAAAATAAACAGGAAATAAATCAAATAAATGACGTTACTAAACTTACAGGTACTAAAAATTGCATAAATACAAACAGCTCCATATTTCTGACCTACAACCAATGAATAAGTTAGAAATACACATAGCCACACTGAGTATAAATTGGAGGTTAATCATAGAATGGCTTAGGCTGGAAGGGACCTCTGAGGTCATCTACTCCATCCTCCTTGCCATGGACAGGGCTGCCTCTCAACTAGACTCAGCTCCTAAAGGCCTCATCCAGCCTGGACTTGAACGCCCCCAGGGAGGAGGCATCCACAACACTCCTAGACAACCTGCTCCAGAGTCTCACCACCCTCATACTGAAAGACTTCTTCCTAAGATCCAGTCTAACACCACTCTCTCTCAGCTTAAAACTATTCTTCTTTGTCTTTTTCCTAGATAGCCTCGTGAAAAGTCATCTCCAGCCTTCCTGTAGGATCCCTTCAGCTATTGCAAAGCTGCTGGAAGGTGCCCCCAGAGTCTTCTCTTCTCCAGGCTGAACACCCCCAGCTCCCTCAGCCTGTCCTCATAGCAGAGATGCTTCAGCTCTTGGATCACCTTTGTGGCCCTCCTCTGGACTCACTCTAATAGCTCTGTGTCCTTCTTCTGCTGAGGACACCAGAACTGGATGCAATATTCGAGGTGAGATCTGAGGAAAGCAGAGTCAAGGGGCAGAATCCCCTCTCTTGCCATGCTGCCCACACTCCTCTGGCTGCAGCCCAGCACACAGCTGCCTGGTGGGCTGCATGAGGGCACTGCTGGTCATGGTGAGCTTCTCCTCAATCACAGAATCACAGAATTAACCAGGTTGGAAAAGACCTCTGAGATCATCAAGTCCAACCTACCACTTAACCCTTCTAATTAGCTAAACCGTGGCACTAAGTGCCTCACCCAGCCTCCAGTCAGTACACCTGAGTCTGTTTCTTCAGAGAGACTCATAACCCATTGACATCTCTTGCATGAAGCTACCAAAACAGAAGTGGAAGAAATTTCTTGCTCACAAACTTCATCCTGATCATCTGTTGGTAAAATGAAGATATCAGGCAAGAAGAGCAAAACCAATTAGTAATTTGGGAGGCTTTTCCCAAGACGAGAAGTTGGAAGAATGAGGTGAAACAGAGGGCAATGCTAAGCTGATTTGAATGTTCATTGGACATGGAGAAGAACTACTTAGCTGGTTTAGATGTGAAGAAAAACTAACTAAGGCAAGAGATGCCTCGAACAGGCTACCTAGGGAGGTTAATTTTTAATGCAATTATCTTATTCATACATTTATTCTTAACATTTAAGACTGGAACTCCCAAACCCTTTGCTTTATTATCTCCCTCAAGAACACAGCTATTCATTAAACAGCCTTAAAACAAGCCAGCTGATCAATTTTGATTCTGAAAACATGAGCAGCCAAATAAATTTAAATGAATAATTCAATAAAAATACCCTTCTTTTTTTTTTTTCCCCACTTAGAAATATAATTCAGTGCTGAATAAAAAAACACCATAAGGCACATCAACAGGAAAAGAAGAGAATCAAAGGAGAGAAGCTGGAAACATGACAGGAGTTAAAGTTTGACAGCTCAGAAAATGAGAAAACAAATACCACAAATTAGACCTGACTTTGTCCAATTAATTCACAAGAAGAACAACAAAATAAGTGTGTGGGGTGGGAAAATTATGTAAAACTACATATAGGTAATGTATCTGCTGCCTTCTCCTGCATGCTTGAAAACAGAGGGAGTAGACTACCCAACGGAATACATAATCCTACTTGGAGCTTTCCACCTTTAGCCAAGGATCACAGTATAACAGAGCTTTAGAGGTTAGAAGGCACCCCCAGAGATCATCCAGTCCAACCTCCCTGCCAAGGCAGCATCACCCAGGGGTAGCTCACACAGGAATGCATCCAGACAGGTTTGGAAAGTCTCCAGAGAAGGAGCCTCCACAACCTCTCTGGGCAGCCTGCTCCAGGGCTCTGTCACCCTCACTGTAAAGAAGTTTCTCCTTATGCTGAGGTGAAACCTTCTCTGTTCCAGTTTGTAGCTGTTGCTCCTTGGCTTATTGCTGCTGACCACCAAAAAGAGATTGGCCCCAGCCACTTGACACCCATCCCTCAGATATTTACTGACATTGATCAGATCCCCTCTCAGCCTTCTCTTCTCCAGACTAAACAGCCACAGGGCTCTCCACTGGACTCCAGCAGGTCCCTGTCTCTCTTGAATTGGGGAGCCCAAAACTGGACACTATTCCAGGTGTGGTCTCACCAGGGTGGAGTAGAGGGGGAGAATCATAGAATCAGCCAGGTTGGAAAAGACCTCCAACCTCATCCAGTCTAAGCTATCACCCAGCCCTAGCCAATCAACTAGACCATGGCACCAAGTGCCTCATCCAGCCTCCTCTTAAACACCTCCAGGGATGAGGACTCCACCACCTCCCTGGGCAGCCCATTCCAATGCCAATCACTCTTGCTGTGAAGAACTTCTTCCTAACATCCAGCCTATACCTCCTCTGGCACAACCTGAGGCTGTGTCCCCTCGCTCTGTTGCTGAGTGCCTGGGAGAAGAGACCAACCCCACATGGCTACAACCTTCCTTCACATAGTTGTAGAGAGCAATGAGGTCTGCCCTGAGCCTCCTCTTTTCCAGGCTGCGCACCCCCAGCTCCCTCAGCCTCTCCTCACA